>CM062820.1:89055111-89315836 GCA_031772625.1 Pinus tabuliformis
GACTAGACAGATTCATCATGAAAGGGTCCCTTATACAACAACTGCACCACTACAAACAATGGGTTGGAGCTGGAGGCATATCGGATCACTCCCTTGTATACCTGGAGATCTTGGGACCACACCATAAGCCTAAAGCCCCTTTCAAGTTTAATCATGTCTGGCTTCAGGACCCATATTATATTCGTATGGTCACGGATTTTTGGGCAGCAAATCCGATTGATAGATCAGACTCTTTGGCAAAAGGTTTCTGCTCCAATCTATCCCAGCTCAAGCACCTCTCCATCAATTGGGCCAGAGAAAAACATCAAAGGGAGAATTTGGCTCTTTTGCACATAGAATCAGAACTCTGCTCCCTATTGGATGAGAGAGGTTTGGGGTTTAACACTGCCGAAGATAAATCTCACCTGGTGGAGCTTGAAAACTAGAAGTCTCAAATACTAAAAGACAGAGAGGAATCTATTCGTCTTCGAAGCAGAGCTATATGGTTAAAAGAAGGGGATGACAACACTCGGTTTTTCCATAACTATGCAAAAGGCAGAAAGGTCTCAAACACTATCTGGAATATTCTGACACCCGATGGAGGAGTGGCTGACACTTTTAACAAGCTCTCCCACCTTGGAACTACTCATTTCAGGACCCTCTACAAAAACCCTCCAGGTTCGAACATTGCTGATATTATCAATGTTGCTGGACACTTCCCCAGATTTGTAAATGAGGATGAAGTCGTGGCACTTTTTGACCCTGTGACACCTGGGGAGCTTGAGGGCACTTTAAAATGGTTCAAAAAGGATAAAAGTCTGGGTCCGGATGGTTGGACCATCGAATTCTACCTTTCTTTTTATGATCTTCTAAGCCAAGACCTGCTGAGGGTAGTGAGGGAATGTAGAATATCTAAGTCACTGTATAATGCCATCAACTCGACCTTCATCGCTCTCATACCTAAATCGGACTCCCCATCCTCTTTCAATGATTATAGACCCATTTCTCTGTGCAATTGTCTCTATAAGATTATCTCCAAGATCATTGCAAATCGCCTCCGCCCTATTCTGTCCCACAACATCGCCCCTCAACAATTTGCCTTTCTAGAACACCGTCAGATTCATGAAGCTATTGGCTCGGCCCAGGAAGCCATACATTCTATCTAGACCAGACACAAAAAGGCCATCACCCTAAAGATCAATTTGGCAAAGGCATTTGACCGTGTCAGTTGGCTATACATTAAGATACTCCTTATCCACCTAGGCTTCCCCCAAAATTTCATCCCTGGATTATGGCCTGTATCACCACTCCTACGTTCAGTGTACTTATCAATGGGTCTGCATCTCATTTTTTCCACTCTGAAATAGGTCTCAGATAGGGTTGCCCCTATCTCCTCTTCTATTTTTGATTGTCATGGATGGTCTCAGTCGATTGATTGCATCAACTAAGAGAGATGGTGATCTTTGTGGTCTCAAGATCTCTGATGACTGTTTTCTTACCCATCTTCTGTTTGTGGACGATGTCATTATTTTTCTTGATGGTAGTATCAGGGATTCTCGTTCCTTCTCAAAGATCCTCTCCCTTTTCTCATCTGCCACTGGGATGTTAGCAAACCACTCAAAATCTTCCATGACCTTCACTCGAACCTCCATCCATGAGTCTCAATATGCTCACCATCTCTTTCCATACTGTATCAATCCTCTAGATCGGGGTCTAAAATACCTGGGGTTCTGGATAAAGCCTGTTAGCCAGAAAATAGCTGATTGGATTTGTCTTGTTACAAAACTGGAGAAAAGGCTTAACTTATGGAGTCACTGATATTTGTCCAGAGCCGGTAGACTTGTATTGGTAAAATCTGTACTTGAGGCTACGCCTGTCTATTGGATGGCTCTCGCTTGGATTCCTAGAAGCATCTTGGCTAGGCTACACCAAATCTGTAACAGATATCTATGGAATGGGAACCAGGACAAGCGGATTTTCATGGGTGGGCTGGAACAAGATAGCGCTGCCCAAAAATGGGGAGGCTGGGGACTAAAAGACCTACCTTTATTTGCACAGGCTCTAGCTGCCAAAATGGGGTGGACTTTGCTCATGGGACAGAACCTTTGGACTAGCATCTCATATCACAAATACATTTGGCCTCTGAATATCATGGAATGGATTCGGCTTCCAAATTGGCCCAAAACTGGCATTTCATCTGTCTGGAAGGCACTTCTTCATTCACTGCCTCTCATTAGGGACAATCTGGTTTGGAGAATAAATGATGGTTCTTTGGCTCGCATTGGATTAGACCCATGGAATGGGAGTGGTGGCAGACATCTGTTATCCAGGAACCTCATACAGCATCTACACTCCCATGAGATTAAGGTCCTAGCTAACATTGCGGATCCTCACAATTCTACCATATTTGCACAACGATGGAAATCCGCACAACAGATCAATCTGCCACAATGCTGGCACCAAGAATGGAATGATTATATTACTGCTCTTTCTAAAGCACACATTAGAATCAAGAGGGACGGGACCGATGAACTCATATGGCGTCAATCTGACAGAGGTTTGTACACTCCAAAGTCGGGCTATCTAGCGCTGATTTCACACAAAGTTCGGATTTGATTACATTTGGTGGTGGGATGGAAATTTGGAAACTCACAGTGCCTCCTCGGATCAAACTATTCTTTTGGTGCATATTAAAAGACAAAGTCCCCACTGGTGAAAATCTCATGCACCGAGCTATCCACGGGCCTACCTGGTGTACACTATGTAAAAGTGCAGCAGAATCGACTTCACACCTATTTCTGAAGTGTACAGCCCTGATGGACCTGTGGCAAAGCATTTCCACTTCTATTCGCTTCACGGGCTCATGGGATGGCGATGATTTAAACAGAGCTTGGGAAAGTTGGTATCACCGACATAAAGGATCAAAATTACAGAGCCTCCCTTTAATCATCAGTTGGTATCTCTGGTTGGCACGAAACTGGATCATTTTTGATAGAAAACCTGTGAGCTGGGCCGCATACTACAGCGCTAATTATATCAGCTTATAACGAGATACCTGAGCCTCCCCAATCTCGAACCCAAAGGCCTCGCAACCCTCCGCATATTGATTAAAAATACCCCTTGGGCATATTTTGATGGTGCAGCACAGCCAGCAAGGATGCCGAGGTGGTTTCATCCTATACATTAGTGAACAACATTATTATAAAGTCCGGATGGGTTGGGTTTGGGGATTGGCTCAAACAATTTTGTTGAACTCATTACTCTTCATCATCTCATGCATTTTTCATTGGGACATAACTGCATGAGCATTCATATATATGGAGATTCGAAGATCATTATAGACTGGTTCAATAATATTATTGCTTGCCACACTCACACACTCAGTAATATTTTGGATGAAATAAATATTTTTAAGGCTCATTTTAATGATATCACTTGCAATCATATCTACAGGGAACATAACAGCAGTGCTGACGAACTATCCAAGGCGGCCACGTCACTTCCCCGAGGAGAGTGGTTGATCCAGGAGCAGCGTGGGTCAAATGCATACCAATACTACCATCGACCTTACATAGACCCACATTACCACAGGGCGGATAGCCCTTGAACTGAATATCTGATATTTTTTTAAATTTTTTGTACAGTTTTTTGGTTTATTGGACAGAAATATATACATGGCCCTGCGTGGCAAATATGTACATAAAAATAGAAGGAATGAATGAACATCCTGCGTGATGTTTCTGGTATTTATGTTGATATTTTTTGATCTTCTACTGAGCCTACAGAGGCTAACAGACACATAGCATATGCATCGTGCATCTACAATATGTAATTTTTCAAGTTTAACGAAAGATTACGACTTTTCCAGTGGAAAAAAAAAAAAAATATTAACCTTAAAAAAAATGTTATTAACAATATTATTTGCAAAATAATATAAAAAATGATCAAATATAAACTTTATAAAAATAAAAACTTAAAAAAATTATTATTAAAAATTTAATTTTCAAAAATTATACATAAAATTCAACCTTCTAAATTTGATAATAAATAAATTAAATAAATCAATTTCCCATTTATACATTATAAGGGGAATCTAGAAAAACCCATGAAAACATCCAAATCAACCTCCATTAATTCATTAAAATGTAAATCCAAATTAACATCCAAATCAAACTTCAATAATTTTTCTTCTATATAAATCCAATTTAAGAATCAAGAACATCGCAATCCACCTCCATTAATTCATCAACCTCCACTAATTTGTTCGTACGTAAATCCAACTTAAGGTCCGAATCAAACTACATTGATTTATCTTCTATGTGAATACAAATTAAGAATCAAGCTGGTAGTGATGGTCACCTAAATATGTAAAATTAAAATATATTTAAATGCAAATTTACATCCATTCATCTATCGCTCGGGAAATCCAAATCAACATTCAAACGAGTGGTGATAGTCACCGAATTGTATAATGCTAAAACGCCTTCAAACACGCCCACTGTAACGATAATGAACGGTCAATATACTCTTTCATAAAGTCAAAGGTTGATTCCTTATTATTATCCTGGTTGCGAAATTCAATTTACCTATAATTAAAAGTCAATATCAACATAGGAGTATCGTGAAATTCACATGGTCATAAGTTTGCGTATTTTAATTAATTTTATTTGGATTATTGGTTAATTTTTATTTATTTATTATTAATTATTTTTTTAACAAGGCTAACTTATAATTGTAATTATTAATTTAAAATTAAGATTTTATTTATTTATTTATTATAATAATGATTTTTTTACAAGTTATAAAGATTATTATAATAATATATGTGTCAATAATTTGTTTTAAAGATTGATTATAAGAAAAATTATATGGCCAAAGAGGTATAAGACAAAATTCATGGAAAGAGTTAGACTCTAAAAGAGGGCCAAATCGAGCACCAACATTAGCACAACTGCATTAATAAATTGGTTAAAATAAGGTGATCAATATCATTTTCACTCTTTTTATGGAAATCAACAACATTAAAAGATGGAAAATGACTACCACTTTGTTAGTTTGATTGCCTTTTTATGGAAATCACAACATTAAAATATGGAAAATGACTACCACTTTGTTAATGTGATTGTGCTAATAAACGCTAAAGTGTGTAATTTTCTTGAACTGTAATAAATTGAAATTACACAAAATAAATTTAACTACTTGGTGGTTGGAAATGAGATGGGGAGAGATGGGGAGTTTTAAACGAGTTTAGGTGTTCTCATAGAGGAAGTGAAACAAGATATTTAAGAGACATTAGTACACAATACATGTAGTTAAGGAATTTATTTAAGAAAAAAATATCATTTCATCTTAAAAACATTATTTATTTTTTAATTATAACTTCTTTTTAATGGTTTAAGAATTAAAAATGGTTTTCTTTCTTGAACTTGTTAACACATCGATTCATCTATGTTTTCTTTCTCAAATTTTTCTATGAGCTAGTTCCTACCTTTGGTTTGGTAGGGTTTCACTCTGCAAGAGTCTTTCGTTTTCCCTTAGTGTTGTGCATCCATTCCTTGTCTCCAAAACTCTTTGCACCCTTACTACATGCAATTTTTTCTTTTTTCTTTGAAGTTTCCAAGTTTCTTTACAGGGTTAACTTATTATTTTGAGCATATTCGGATTAGAAGACCTTGGGGTTAATATAGGTCTTTTCAGCATAATTATTTGGTGGTGCCTGAAGGTTCAAGGGTTTTCAACTCAATTATTTCGTGGTGCCTAAGGATTTAGATATTTTTGGCTTAATTATCTGTGTGGTGCCCGAGGATACAGGGATTTTTGGCTTAATTGTTTGGTGGTGCCTAAGGATTCGGTGTTAGGTAAGCGACTATTCTTTCCTCTTAAAAAGGGTTTTACTCATTCTAGTTTTTCTTTCTAACTTCCATGGGGTGGAGAAATTTACTAATTAACAATGCATTTAGGTATTCTCTATATGTTCTTTTGAAAAACTCATGAGAAACTTTGTAAATATAATGATTGGTTGAGGGTTTACCTTTTTCAAACCTGGGTATTCATCAACATCTTTTTCTCAGAGTCCTTATAGAGAGACTAGCTAACTCATGGTTGTGTTTTGGCAATGCAAATAACCAACTAAGGGTTTCATCTCAAGTAAGTCCAAGATTTTCTTTTGTAGTATCTCTCCTAGAAATCATAACATGGTTATTGTCCTCTTAATTTCCCCTTGTTTCTTCTTGTAGACCTTGCATGAAGGATTACTAAGGCTATTAGACAATAAAACCCCCTCACTCTACATCCAATTCAGATATGTAGATACCTTTTCTTTTGATCCACGAGTGTTGCCAAGTTAGAGATAACGGAGCCACAATATTGTGATATGCCTACAACCATTGGACATAGATATCATGAATTCATGGTAGATGCTTGTTGTAGCTAGTTATGTGATGGCCAAAACCCTCATATATCACGAAATGTCTATGGGTTCATCTCCTCCTCCTTAAAAAAATCTCAACTTAGATGGTTTTAGGATTATGGTCACAATGCATTAGCAGAGCTCAAACATAAGTATCAAAAGTTTTTTCTCTTGTTTCTCTCACCTCAATTATTAATTTCAAATGAAATTTAGCTTTTCCAAATGAAGGATGAGGTGTGTACCTTGACCATTAGTTTCTTAATTTAATGATTCCCATTAGTAGATTTTTGGGCATGTTAAACTTGAAACTATAAATTTTAGATCCTTTAAATAAACCTATTTAGTGTTACTGTAGACCTAAATTGGATTTTATAGTGTTTTTTTTTTTTTTTGGTTGGGTCATGCAAATTAGTTTTTCTAGTTTTCTTTTGGGGGGGAGGGTGGGGGGGCAGGGAGGGGGGGGGGGAGAGGGGGGGTTGGGGTTGGACCAAATCAATGTTAGATGAAAGAGCGATCTGCCCAACTATAGGATGTTTCCACTATTAAGTGTGGAGCTTGATTATCTTCTTAATTATTTAGAGGATTTTTTTTTAGCTATGGTTGGATCCCAATCACTTGCAGGGGAGTGCAGGGGCCTTGGTGCCCCACTATTACCACCAAGGGGTTCCAGGGGAGGGTGAAAGTAGCCACCTAGCCCCCACCTGGCGGGGGTTTTGTGGTAGCTCCCCTGAAGCAAAATTTTATGAAAATTTGTCTTGTAAAACATTGTAATTTCATAGTCAATATTAGTCGTTCATTAGACTGAAGATATGACTGTAGAAGTTGTGTTAATTTAGTGGTTTTCCCTAAAATGCAATCCTTGGTTTATAAGAGGAAATTATTATTGCGGTTGTGTATTATTATGTGTGAGAAAAAGAGAGGAGGTTTGTGATACTAAAGAGGAAATTACAACAAATTTGTTGTAGGTTGTATCTCTTCATTTTGTTGGATAATACAAAAGGAAGGACTAGTTGTTTCTCCTGGATGTAGCCCAAACATGTTGAACTATGTATATATATGTCTCTCTTGTTTTATGTTTTTTTCTTTTTCTTTTTCTTCTTTGTGTGTTCCATTTCTATGTTATTTATTTTCTAACAACAGTATGAGAGTTGAAGGTATATTTTATTGATAAACTCACAAGAAAGGAGTGTTCCTAGTTTAGTGTGGGGAGCAATGTTAGAATATGGTAGGGTTTAGGGTTGAGAAATTAATTTCCAAAACTACCAACTATGGATTATGAAAATGGGGATTATTTGCATCGGAAAGATATTTATCTACCATTGAACAGAAAAGAAAATAAGCTGGCAAGTATGATGATCGAATAATGGAGATTCTCAACAAAGAGGAACTAGGAACAATGCATCTATACCAAGAAGCATCGATGGCTTTTAACATTTCACTGGAAGCGATAACATACGGTTTAATGAAGGCATTGGCCAACTTATATGAAAAACCCTCTGCCTTAAATAATATATTTCTTATGAAGCATTTGTTTAATATGAAGATGTCAGAAGGTGGATCTGTTGTTGGTCATTTAAATTAATTTAACACGGTTATGAGTCAGTTAAGTTCTGTAGGTGTAAATTTTGATGATGAAGTTAGGGATTTATTGTTTCTATGCTCATTTCCAGAAATTTGGAATGGCTTAGTCATGGCTATTAATAACTCTATCTTTGTATCTAGTACTTTAAATTTTGATGATGTTGTTGGTGCTATCCTTAGTGAAAAAATGTGTTAGAAAAGCTCAGGTGAGGCAACAAGTAATGCTTCAACTATAGAGACTAGGGGAAGAAAAATAGCGAGAGGAAATATCTGGAGACATTGTAGTAAGTCAAGGAAAGGCAAATCCAAATCGAGAAAGGGGATTTTGTATTGGAAATGTGGGAAGAAATGAAATCGGAAGAAAGATTGTAAATCTTAGAAAGGAAAAGAAGGAGATGGATATCAAGAGAAAAAACAAGAAGCGAGTGTAATAGGAAATGTGTTGCAAGATACTTTGATTATTTGATTATAAAATATTATTGATGCCTAGGTGGTAGATTCAGGGGCTTTATTCCATTCCACACCTAATAGGAAACATTTTGTTGACTATCCTTAAGGATATTTTTGATAGGTTCGTTTGGGTGATGATAAATCTTGTAAAATCGTTGGATTGGGTAAGGTTTTTATAAAGAAACAAAATGGAAACCTATGGCTATTAAAGGATGCAAGGAATGTTCCAGATTTGAGGAAAAAAACTAATTTCAATAGGGAAATTGGGAGGTGAAGGTTGTGTAACTACATTTATAGAGAAAATTTGGAAGGTCACTAAAGGAGCCATAGTAATAGAAAAATGAGAAAATGTTGTTACATTGTATTTATGCAATGGTATTTCTAATTATGCCAATCATTTAACCTCCACAAGAGAAGATAAGACATTGTGGCATCATAGGCTTGGGCACATGAGTGAGAAAGGGATGTAGATTCTTCACTCATGAAATTTGTTGCCAAGGTTGAAGCACGTTGATTTAGATTTATGTGAGAATTGCGTTTATGGAAAACAAGGAAGAGTTATATTTCTCGGAGTTGGGAAAGAAAAGAAGAGTGAAAAACTAGAGGTTTTGTATACAAACATATGGGGAATTTCTTAGGTATCCTCTCTTAGTGACTCTGACTATAATGTTACTTTTATTGATGATGGAAACTAGGAAAACCTAGATTTATTGTATTCAGAATAAATCTTATGTGTTTGATACTTTTAAGAAATGGAAAGATTTGGTTTAGTATGAGATAGGAAAGAAGTTGAAGTGTTTCAGATCTGATAATGGAGGTGAATATTGTAGTAAGGAGTTTGATAATTATTTTTCAGAGCATGGAATTCATAGAGAGAAGATAGTTACACAAACACCAATAAGGAAATGGTGTGCCAAAAAAGATGAACACGACTATCATGGAGCATTCAAGGTGCATGAGGATTGCATGCAGGATTGCCCTTATAATTTTTGACAGATGTTGTAGATACTATTGTTTATCTAATAAATAAAGGACCTTCAAGTTCCTTGGATGCTGGTATTCCAGAGGAGCCATGGACAGGTAAAATGGTAAATTACTTAGTTCTAAATACTTTTGGTTGTGAAGCATTTGTCCACATTAATAAATAAAATAGAGAAAATCTTGAGGAAAAATGAAAGAACTATACCTTCATTGGATATGGTGTTAATGCTTTTGGTTATCGCTTATATGATTAAGAAATCCATAAAATCATCAGGAGTAGAGATGTGGTATTCAATGAAAACGTTTTGTACAAAGATCAATCGCAAGGAAAGAAACATGAAAATTAAAACATGTGTAGATACACAATGCTTGATGAATCAAAGAAAACATAAATTCAAAGGTACCAAGAAATCATAATGATCAACAACAAAAATTGCAAGAACAATAGTAGAAGCAACAACAACGAGCACCTCAAACTCCTACTAGTTTTGTTAGAAGATCTACCAGGTTACGTTGATGCCATGAATGATATTCTCCTTCATTATATTATGTATTGTTGATTTATTTTGGTGAATTGGAAGGATATGAATATAATGTAGGTAGAAACCAGAAGAAGTGGGATAAAACCATGAAAGAAGAGATGGACTCCTTGGTACATAACCAAAATTGGGGCTTAGTCAAGTTGCATGCATGTAAAACGACATTGCATAATAAATGTGTTTACAGGTTGAAGGAAGAAGATGGAAAAAAATATTTTTAACGATAGATTTGTGGTGAAGGGGTTTGCACAAAAGAAAGGTATAAATTTTGATGAAATATTTTCTCCTATTGTGAAAATGACTTCAATCAGAAGTATTTTAAGTTTAGTGGTAGCAAACGATTTGTATCTTGCACAGTTTGATGTAAATATAACCTTTCTCCATGGAAATTTTGAGGAAGACATCTATATGTAGTAGAGACAAGGGTATGAGGAGAAAGGGATGGAGAAAATAGTGTGTGATTTGAATAAGAGCTTGTATGGCTTAAAACAGACTCCAAGGTAATGTTATCTTATGTTTATGTTTGAACAAGTTTATACTAGATGTTACTCTTACCACTTTGTTTATCTTAAGAAAAATATATGATGTCAGTTATATTATATTTCTATTGTATGTAGATGAGATGCTTGTTTCGGGGTCTAACATGGAAGAAATAAATGTTCTCAATGGAAATTTGTCTAATTAATTTGCAATGAAGGATTTGGGTGTTGCAAAGCAAATCCCTAGTATGAGAATAAGTAGAGACAATAAAAATCACAAATTAACATTTTCTCAGAGTGAGTAGATAGAAAATGTGTTGGAAAGATTTAGGATGTAGAATAAAATACCAGTACGTACACATTTGGCTAACAATTTAAAACTGAGTAAGGATATGTTTCCCAAGACCGAGGAAGAGATGGATTATATATCTAAATTTCCATACACATTAGCATTTGGAAGCTTAATGTGTGCAATGGTGTGTACAAGGCCTGATATTACAACTGCAGTGGGAGTTGTGAGAAAGTATATGAACAATCTAGGAAAAGAGCATTAAATGGAAATGAAGTGGATTCTCAGGTATTTTAGAGGTACCATTATTTAAGCATTATATTTTGGAGGTTCAAGCACTTTTACGTGGATATGTCAATGCAGATATGGCAGGTGATAGAGATAATAGGAGGAGCACCATAGGGTATGTGTTTACTGTAGGTGGAATAGTTTTTTATTTGGTTTCAAAAATGAAAAACATTGATGCACTTTCAATAATGGAAGCAGAAAATGTTACTGCTACAAAGGCTAGTAAAGAAATGATTTGGTTACAAAGGTATTTGGATGAATTAGGAAAGAAGTAGAAGCTTGACAGGATATACAGTGAAAGCCAAAGTGTCATTCTTCTTGTAAAGAACTCAACAGTTCATTTCAATACTAAGAATATAAAGCTAAGGTATCATTTCATAGGGTCAATTCTAGAATACGGATAGTTGAAGCTGGAAAATATAGACACTAGCCGGAATCATGCAGATATGTTAACAAAGGTTGTAACAATTGAGAACCTATGTTTCTACCGAGTTTCAATTAGTCTTCAAGTATTATGGTGAAGATGATAAATATTCAGGTCCAAGTCGAATATTTATCCAACAAGTGAAGCATTGATGGAATTGATATAATCAGTCTCCAAGTGGAATATTGTTGGATGTGGAGTCTAATTACCTTCCTGATTGTTCAGAGGTTTTTTTTGTCTTAGCTATGGTTGGATCTCAGTCCCTAAAGGGGGGCATTGGGGGTATTTTCACCCCATAATTGTTTTCAAGGGATTCTATGGGATGTGGCGGTAGCCACATAATCCCCCTAGTAGGGGTTCCAGGGCAGTGACCTGAAAACAAAATTTAGATGAAAAATTACCTTGTAAAATATTGTAGTTTCATAGTCAATCTGAGTTGTTCATTAGGTAGAATATCTAAAGGTAGAAGTTATGTTAATTTAGGGGTTTTTCCCTAGAAGGAACCCACAATTTATATGAGGGAATTGTATTGCAACTGTGTATTATTTTGTGCAAGAAAAAGAGAGGAGACTATGTGAGAGAAAAGAGAAAATTACAAAATATTTGTTGTCGGTTATATCTTTTCATTTTGTTGGATAATATAAAAGGAAGGACCGATTTTTTCTCTATGGACATAGCCCAAATTGGATGAACCATGTATATTTGTTTCTCTCTTATTTTCTCCTTTTTTGTGCTTATGTTTCTACAATATTTTATCTGTTTCATTGCTCTGTTATTTAATTTCTAACAGTCATAAATATTGTGTGGGATTTTGCTAATATTGGACACCCCATGGGGAAATATTTAGCTAGATCTCCTCAAGCCCTCCCCCATAATATTTGAACCTGAGACCATACAAGACCAAACTCCAAATAAACCAATTGATCTACATTTCATGGGTTTAAATTGAGTTTACTAACTTGAATTTCAATTTCTCCATGTGACCAAAATTGGCAATCACAAACTTAGACCAAAATTGAGGATCGCAAAAATATGAGTAACCCTGTAAGAAGTTAGGGCACAATGGGCATCATTATGGTATGTTGAAAACCACATATGGTATCCAAATCTTGAAATCTGAAATAGAAACATTATTTCATGAACTAACTTTTTTGAAGAAAATCAGATGCATATTTCAAACCTTGATACTCACTTTACAACCCTCTACACTATGAAAAACAACAAATTGTAGACATAGTAAGATGCTAATAATATGGAAATCTTGTTGACCTAAGGATATTGATGACACTTCATTAAACTTTTGTACACGTCACATGATTTTACAACTTTAGCATTCCTAAAATTCTCATAAGATCATGATTTTTTCAAATAAACCTTTAACTTCTTTGCATCCATTTATGTTATTATTCGTTTGTTATACTTGTAATTACATTTAGCCTGGGAAAATGAGCCTAATTTACATTGTATGCCATTTTCTTCCTTATATATATGAATTTGAGATTTTCATTTGTGCATATTTGAAATAATTTCAAGGAGGCCATGGCTGCTTAAGTACAAAAGGTGTGCTTTGCGTCATCGTGGGCTTCTTTGTATCCAATTTGTTTGGATTTTAGAAACACTGGATCTTGGAGATTAATTTATTTTCATGCATTGTCTAACCAAGTTTGAAGTGGCATCATATCTATCACAAAAGGTAAATTTGCATCAGTGTGGAGCTCTAAATTTTCATGCAGAACTAACCGCCCATTATTTACAAACTAGATATTTCTGAGTGCTTAACATGCTAGTGGCCTTGGAAACTCTCAAACGCCTAACCATGACAACATAACCTACATGAAATCATATTTGTGTATTGATGCCATTTGAGTATAAGTGGCACATGAGTCTCAAGCACTTCATGCAATTTCAAGCATTTTTATTTTCTCTAAAATTATTAGAGAATAGTCATAGGTCTCTAAAATTTTCACCTTAAAATCACCTCAAATATTTTATTCCACTACATTTCATACAACAATTGGAACTACAAATTTGGATGAATTTTGTGACTCATGGCATTCAATATTGTGCCCCTTGAAGAGCCTTAGTTGGATTACTTCCATGGTGATCCCATTTTTTGTTCCATCATATTTTATTCAATTATATGGTGAAACTACTTAAAATTATTTTTATGATCTATTTGAATACTAAATCTAGTTCAAATTACTAATTTGTAATCTGTTATTAATTAAATTAGAAATGTTTGATGAGTTTGTGGAAAATTGCAATTAAAGATAAAAGTTATCCAAATATGGACTTAATAAAATGTCATATCATAAACTAACTTCTTTGTAACTATTGATGTAGGTTAAGTTTCTATATTTGTTGCAAGGTATGTTTCTCTTATTTCATGTTTTAAGTGTACAATGTGTCGTTTAAGTACAAAAATAATTTTATGGGATAAATTAACTTCTAGAGAATCAATTTTACATTTGTTGATTTGTAGAAAATAGATGATGACAAATCCAAGGGTGGGGGTGGTGAAATTTTCTTGTAATGCATCACTAGTAGAGTCATTTCTAACATACCCCAATACAATAATCACCTACCTCATGAAAGTTAATTGCAAAAATATATTTTGCAATTTTAAGCTAAATAATAAGATTAGATAACCTTTGTTTTCCAAAATAAAATATGTAGATGTTATGCTATTTGTCCATAGTAGACTTAGGATTATAGTGGTTACATTTGAGCTATATAGTTTGGTCAATCATTAAATGGATATTATGGTTTCTATTCTATAAGCTAACATTAATTTCTTGTTAAGGAATCCTAACGAAGGCTAAATATTTTTTTTTGGGTAGGACATTTCTCATCATACAAATTTTTAGTGTAATCAATTTCATCACTTGGTGGAATGATTATTGGGTATTGGAAAAAAAATTGAATGATGGTACTAGTCTTTCCCCTCATGTTCACTGTTATATTTATTTTTAATGCAAGGAAGATGGATTTGTTAAAAAAATTAAGTTAAATATAAAAAAAAAAAAAAAAATCGGATATGTTTTTTACTCTCGGTTTCTTCTAATAGAAGCCATTGCTAGATTGAACAAAAATTGCCTTTTACAAAGTGAAAAGAAAAGAAAAATTTAGTGGAATACAAATTGGTATTATGTTAATGAGTAAGATAACCTATAAGGAAATTCAACGATATAGAAACAATCATGATGCATATAAGAAATATGACTCTGAATACCTAAATTGGGAATTGTACAACCATTTACAATTTAGCTCCAATATGAAGATGTGGTTTAGACTTTGATTTCTTGGATCTTGTCAAAAATCAAGAGATAATAGAATCAAAAACATTTAAGTAGGATTAGAGAAATAAAACCGTAGCTATCTACATATATGCACACATATTTTCCTCATGACCATATCGACGAATCCAGGAAGAATCCTTACAAAGTAGAAAAAAATTGAGTAATGGAATATAGGCTCTAATGCCTCCTTACTTCTCCTATTGTGTCATGTTTATAAATCCTTCAATCATATCCCAAGTTTTTCTTAAGGGGGGATGTTAGAATATTCCGACACATAGGAAATAGTTAAGTATAACTTGGTCTAGTGTCGAGTTAGGTAAAGTGTGTTTTTTTACTATGTACTTTTGTAACTTACAATCTGACGATCACGATATGTTCTAGACATTAAGTTATCCAACGGTTCATTCTCTCCTCGATATTACTGACACTTGATCCGTTGCTTAACACCTGATTGGTCCATGATCTCTATTTAAAGAGCATGGAGGGTCATTTTTAGTGTGACCATTCATGAGAGAATCTTATGTAAATTTTATTTCTTTCATTAATAAATTTCCTGAAGTGGTCGCATTGGCTCATGCCGTGGACTGTTTCCCTCTTTGAGGGTTTTAACCACGTCAAGAATACTAGTGTATTGATCTGTGATCTATTGGTGAGTGGTGTCTTTTGGTGTTCTATCTGAGGAACTTACCCTGTAAATTCCTATATGGTATCAGAGCTATTTGAGAGCTACATTCATTGGTGATTCAAATCAGAAGCCAATACAACTACATTTGACTGTCATTTACTAGACCTACTGTTTGTGACCGATTTTGGCCTCAAAGAACTGCTATATTGTGTTAGGAGCATCTGTTTGAGTGAGGAACACCTTTCATTTCATGTGAAAAGATTTTTGGTAGCCCTAGCTACGTCATTTTTAAGATCTAGAGGTATACAATATTTATTTGCAATTTTAGTTAGTTATCGCTCTGTTTATATCAGTTTATTTATCTCTCTGTTTTTTCATTTCTGTGTATGCTCTTTGCCCCACGACTCTGTGCAATCTGGGCAAATCAGAAAGAAAAAGGAAGTATTTTTCTCTGCATATGCTCTTTTCTACTGCACCTTAGTGTGATTTCAGAAAATCAGAAACAATGAGAAAAATATTTTGTTTCCAGCAAAAGCTAATCTCAAGCCATAATGCTTGGTTTTTTGGTATGTCATTGTTGGGTTGTGTGGTTTTTTGTTTTGTAGGAAAAAATGGTTTTTTCAGGTAAGCACGCACCCCAAACCTTCAATGACTAAAACAAAAACAAAAAAACTCCTTCCTCTTCTCCAAAAATTACTAACATTTTAAACTAGCTCACTTGGCCCAAAGTCACTTTATGAGAATAAAGGTCTTGAGTTCAAGACTTTCTTTTTGTTGAGTTACTTTTTCAAAAATCACATGTAACTTATGTTTTAAAATTAGTTTATGTAAAAGTGCTCTCATCCATTATAAAAAGTGAGTCACTTATAATTCTAAAGTCTCTTTGTCTTTTATTTAAGTTACAATTTGGTGGGTAGCTCATAAAGTACCATTGTAAAAGTGACTTTCACTTATTTATAAAATTGGGTCACATAATTTTTTTTTAAAGTGATCTAATTAGATTAAGTTTGGAAAGGGCAGGGGGATTTTTTTTTTAATATAACATTATCATTCACTTCTGCACATTCACGCACTTCGTCGACATCTTCAACAACTTTTCTTCAAAAAGCCACAACTTCTTCATCTGGAAGTCGTTTTCAGAGCCAGTTTTTTAATCTGCCTATTTTTTCGAGATCTTTCCATTGGAACACTTAGTTTCAACATATACAGCTTCAGTTTCTATCAAAATAAAAATTCCATGCCAAGTTATTATTGACAACACCAACTACTTCCAATGGTGGTCCTACATTGTGGATTTACTTAGAAGTAAAGGTCATTACAAAATAGCCTCACACCAAGAAACTAAACCTAAAGATGAAGATATGGAAGCCAAATGGGAAAATAGGTAAGATCAAGCACATGGGTTGATAGGGATGTCTATTTCTCCAGACCATAGATTCCATATCGCAGAACTTGATACCCCTAATGAAGCAATGAAACAACTCACCAAAGTTTTTGGAATTGAAAATGAAATTAGGGCCCATCAACTTGAAAATGAGTTGCTTACGTTGGACCCCAATAATTTTTCTTCCATGAAGACTTTTTTCCAAGTTCAAGACCCTTAGACTTTTCTTGGAAGGTGTTAAGGTTAAGAAAGAAGATGGTAGCCTTATCTATTCCATTCTTACTAAGTTGGGACCAACCTACTCTGTGTTTTTTTCCACCTTCCATTCTACTAAAGAAGCCTTTACTTCTCAAGGACAAGACTGCAAGTCCCCCTCTTTTGATTCCTTTTGTGATTCTTTAATAAGAGAACAAGAAAAACTCTTACATCTTGGTCTTCTTAATCTTGGAAACTCTTTTAAGAAAGCCTTAGCTGCCCAGTAACAACCAAATTCAAAGAATCCTAAGAAGCAATATCCTAAAAATAATGGTCCTAAACCAAACAAGGGTCCTAAGCAATTTCATTCTCAAAATGAAAAATCAATTCAACAAAATGATAAGGCAAATAAAAGCAAAGGGAAGAAGACTGATAGGCATTAAAACTTTTGTAATTGAGATGGCCACTTTGAATCCAAAGGCTTTAACAAGTATGGAAGCCTTGGAGGCAGCAATGAAGAAGCATGACATCCATTTGGAGCGCTCTTCAACTTCAACTACATCTTCAAGAATAACACTTTTTGCATGTGGTTGTCAAGTAGCTCAGTCTAGTTATGCACTAAATGTATCTTCTTCTTCTCATTCTCATGAGTGGCTCATTGATTCTGGAGCTTCTTATCACATGGCCAAAAACAAAGCCATGTTTTCTTCTTTAAATAATTGTAACACCAAAAATATATATGTTGGTGATGATAGATCTCTTAGTGTTGTAGGGACTGGAATTATTCATCTAGACAATGGTCAATTTAATGATGTACTAATTGTTCCAACCTTATCCTGCAATGTTCTATCTGTATATCATATAACTCATTCAGGTGAAGGTAAAACTGTTGAATTTTCACCTCATGATGTTGTAATTAAGGACCTAAGAGATCCTAGACAAGTTTTAGCTACTCGCATTGTTGATGATTCTACAAGGTTGTATAAGTTTAACAACTTTGAGTCATTAACACTTTCCTCAGTATTTATTGCTCTTAATGATGAAGTGAGCAAACTTTGGCATGATCAATTTGGTCACTTAAAATATCGCTCCCTTCAAAATCTATGTGAAGAAAACATTGTGACAGGTCTTCCTATGGGATCTTACAGAGATGGTTTTGTTCTGAATGTGTACTCAGAAAACATCATCGAGATAGTTTTGAAAAACGTGCCTCTTGGCACGCCTCAGCCCCTTTACAGCCTGTGCATAGTGATTTATGTGGCCCTCTTCCATTTGTTTCATTCTTTGGCTACAAGTAATTCTTAACTTTCATTGATGATTTCTCCAAACGCATTTGGGTATACTTCTTAAAACTCAAGAGTGAAGTATTTATCATGTTCTTGGCCTTTAAGGCCTTTGTTGAGAAACAATATGGACATCAAATTTTTAAGCTAATATTTGATAATGGTGGAAAATATGTCAACAAAAAATTCATCAACTTTTGCACTAAGCATGGAATTCAAATGCAACATACTATTCCATATACTCCACAACAAAATGGTGTAGTTGGAATGAAGAATCACACCTTAAAGGAAATGGCTAATTGTATGCTTCAATCTAAAGGACTTAATCTTAATTTTTGGGCAGAAGAAATTAACTGTGAAAATTACATAGTAAATCGCACTCCTACTAAGGTTTTAAAGAACACCACTCCAGAAGAAGCATGGAGCTCAATTAAACCAGTTGTAAGTCACTTTTGTGTTTTTGGAAGTGAATCATGGGCCCATATTCCAGATGAGAAACATAGAGCTTTAGAATCTAAGAGTGAAAAATGTATTTTTTGTTGGATATTCTAAAGATGTCAAAGGATATAGACTTATTCCACTTAAGTCAAAAAATGTTATCATTAGAGAGATGTAAAGTTTTTTGAAAATATATAGGCCTACGAGCCTATTTTGGTGGATGTGCCACCTCCCTCTATTCCTTCTATTTCTAAAAACATTTCTTCTTCAGATAATGAAATCAAGGATGAAAATCCTCCCCCACCTTCTCAGGCT
This sequence comes from Pinus tabuliformis, assembly GCA_031772625.1. Lineage (NCBI taxonomy): Eukaryota > Viridiplantae > Streptophyta > Pinopsida > Pinales > Pinaceae > Pinus > Pinus tabuliformis. Next base: position 89,074,070 of record CM062820.1, read on the forward strand.
ACTCCTTCAACTCCTCAGCTTGCAAAATGGGTCTATGCTACTCTGGATGCAGCAAGTGCTCTTGCAGGTGATCCTACAGATCAACGACATACACGTTCTCAATTCGATAGAGCCTCTTTATTACTAGCTCAAGCTTCAGCAAATCATGATCCTAACACATTTGTAGAAGCTTTAGGCCATCCACATTGTGACGTAGCTATGAGTGAAGAATATCATTCATCATTAGCAAATGATACATGGGATCTTGTTTCTCTTCTGAAGGGAAGAAAACTTCTTAGATGTAAATGGGTTTATAGAGCCAAGTTGGATCAGATGGAAAAGTTGATAAACATAAAGCTCATATTGTTGCTAAGATATTTTCACAAGTTGAAGGCATTGACTATACTGAAACCTTATCCCTTGTTGCTAAAATGAACTCTATTCACCTTGTTCTTTCCCTTGCTACCTCTTTCAAACGGGAAGTCCATAAGACGGATGTCAAATATGCCTTCTTGCATGGTGAATTTCATGAAGAAATCTATATGGAACAACCTCCTGGCTTTACACAAATAGACTCCAGCCTTGTCTGTCAGCTTAAGAAATCCGTTTATGGTCTCAAGCAAGCCCCTCGAGCTTGGTATGCCAAAATGGATAGCTTTCTTTTAGATATTGGCTTTTCTAAGTGTCATTCTGACAAGATTGTCTACACCAAGAAAGTGGGTAAGTCTCTTATAATTCTTATTCTTTATGTTGATGATCTTATCCTTACTGGTAGTGATCCCAACGTTATAAACCATGTGAAGTCTAGCCTTAAAAAGAAGTTTGAAATGACAGACTTAGGACACTTGCATTATTTTCTTGGTCATGAAGTCTTGCAATCCAAGGAAGGTATTTCCCTTTCCCAGTGAATGTATGCATGTGACCTTCTACACCACTTTCACATGGAATCTTGTAAGCTAGTCCCTTCTCCCTTTCAGTCTGGAGCCAAACTTTCATTCACTTGTACTTCCCGTGGAGTTGATGCTACCTTATACTAACAACTTGTAGGAAAACTTTTGTATATTACCCATACCTGTCCTAACCTTTCCTTTGTTGTTGGCCTTATTTCCCGGTTTATGCAAAACCCCCATGAAAGTCATTAGAAAGTAGCTAAAAGAATACTGCGTTATGTTCAAGGTATAATTAAGTATGGGATTCATTACAGTGTAGAAGCATCTCCTCTATTAATTGGTTTCACTGATTCCGATTGGGCTGGTGACCCTGAAGATTGGAAGTCTATTGCATGTTATGTGTTCAGTCTTGGTTTTGGACCTATTACATGGGCTTGTAGGAAACAAAGTGCCATTTATCTTTCTTCAGTAGAAGCAGAGTATCATGCACCGTAGAAGCTAGTAAGGAAGCCTTGTGGCTTCGTCAGATCTTGTCAAAGTTTGGCTTTCAGCAGTAGCATCTGACTACACTTTGGTGTGATAATCAAAGTGCCATTCAACTATGAAAAGATCTAGTCCACCATCAGCGTAGAAAACACATTAAACTACACATGTACTTCATCAGAGAGCTCATACATGGTGTTCTTGAAGTGCAATATTCTTCAACCGATGATCAAGTTGTAGACACTTTTACAAAGGCTCTCATAGAGGCAAAGTTTCCTAAACTTCGATTTATGGTTGGAGTTCAGGAAGTTGTCACTAAGGGGGATAGGCTCTAATGCCTCCTTCCTTTTCCTATTGTGTCATATTTGTACATCCTTCAATCTTATGCCAAGTTGTTCTTAAGGGTGGATGTTAGGATATTCCGACACATAGTAAATAGTTAAGTATAACTTGGTCTAGTGTAGAGTTAGGTTAAGTGTGTTTCTTTACTATGTACCTTTGTAACTTATAATTCGATGATCACGATATGTTCTAGAAAATAAGTGATTCGACAGTTCATTCTCTCCTCGGTATTACCGACACTTGATTCGTGGCTTAACACATGATTGGTCCATGATATCTACTTAAAGAGAATGGAGGGTCATTTGTATTGTGATCGTTCATGAGAGAAGCTTATGTAAATTTTATTTCTTTTATTAATAAATTTCCTGAAGTGGCCACGTTGGCTCAGGCTGTGGACTATTTCCCTCTTCGAGGGTTTTAACCATTTCAACAATACTGGTGTATTGATCTGTGATCTGTTTGTGAGCGATGTCCTTTGGTGTTCTATCTGAGGAACTTATAGGCTCTAATGCCTCCTTCCTTCTCCTATTGTATCATATTTTTACATCCTTCAATCCTATCCCAAGTTTTTCTTAAGGGGGGATGTTAGGATATTTCGACACATAGGAAATAGTTAAGTATAACTTGGTATAGTGTAGAGTTAGGTAAAGTGTGATTCTTTACTATGTAATTTTGTAGCTTACAATCCAATGGTCACAATATGTTCTAGACATTAAGTAATTCGACGGTTCATTCTCTTCCCAGTATTACTGACACATGATCCGTGGCTTAACACTCGATTGGTCCATGATCTCTATTTAAAGAGCATGGAGGGTCATTTGTAGTGTGACCATTCATGAGAGAAGCTTTTGTAAATTTTATTTATTTTATTAATAAATTGCCTGAAGTGGCCATGTTGGCTCAGGCCATGGACCATTTCCCTCTTTGAGGGTTTTAACCACGTCAACAATACTAATGTACTGATTTGTGATCTATTTGTGAGCGGTGTCCTTTGGTGTTCTATTTGAGGAAGTTACCCTATAAATTCCTACATGGAAAAGATGAGCACTTACTTTGTTATTTGAAATCCCAACTTAAAAATACCACACTTTTCTTATATAGTCCATAGCTCTATATATTGAATTGACATGCCAATGTACTAAATCTAAAGTTTATAACTCATGGAAACCTCAATTATTGTAGGTTTTTCCTTTCAATGTTATAATACATATTTATACATGCCGAAGCATCCAAATACCATGGACCAAAAACCATCACGTCCAAAACCATGGACTGAAAACCATCATGTCCAAAAAACATGTGCGAAAATCATGCACAAAACCATAGGTGGGTCTGCCCAACCTAACGTAGGTTCCAAAACCAAAATTTTCTAGGGTGCTGCCCTAGACCCCATAAAGTGGGGTTACAGGTACACCTCAAACCCCCTGTGACCCCCCACCCCGCCCCCGCGCTACATAATCGGCGCAATGAAGAGGGGGCTCCGCCCCCCTCTAACCCCCCGGTTAACTACGTGGGCTAGTCATGGAAAGAATATAACACAATCCAACATTCTCCCACTTGTTGTTTTCTTTCCATAGGGGGCCACAAGAGAGCTTAGTCATTTTTCCAGCCCTGAAATGCCCATTGTCTCTCTACACCAAGAGAACTTCACAGAGCTCACAGATTTTGTCAGTGCATCTACAATATTCTTCAAAGTGTCCACCTTTACCAGCAACACCTTTTTGTATTCTATCATATACCTCACAAAGTGACATTGAAAATCAATGTGCTTTTTCTTTGAATGATATGCAGGGTTCTTTGCCAAGAAAATTGCACTTTGGCTATCACATTCTATCCTTATAGCTCCTTGTACTAACCCCATATTTGAACACAATCTCTACAACCAAACTGCTTCCTTGCTTGAATGAGTGGTTGTCATGTATTTTGTCTCTACAGTTGATAGTGCTACTATAGATTGTTTCTTACTCATCCAACTAATTGCACCTCTAAATAGGTTAAAAGCATACCCACTTGTAGATCTTCTCTAATCCAGATCTCCAACCTAGTCTGCATCAACAAAGCCAAGAATATCGAACACTTTGTCCAATCCTGGTCTTCCTTGGTAGCACAAAACATAATCACTAGTGCCACGCAAATACCTGAAAACCTGCTTCACTACTGTCCAATGCTCCTTCCCTGGTTTTGACATAAACCTGCTCAATACTCCCACTACATGTGTAATGTCTAGTCTATTACAGACCATTGCATACATCAGGCTACCTACTTCACTTGTATATGGAACACGGGACATGTCCTCTTCCTCTTCTTGTGTCTTGGGACACTGTTCAGTAGATAACCTCACACCTATAGGAATAGGAACCTTCACCGGTTTACTATCCTACATATTAAACCTTTGTAATATTGTCTCGACATACTTCCCCTGGTTTAACCAAATCTTCCTTTTTGTCCGATCTCTTTCAATTTCCATGCCCAAAATATAGTTTGCAACACCAAGATCTTTCATGTCGAATTTGGAGGACAAATGGGTCTTCAAATCTTGGATAATTTCTTTGTCATTTTCAACCAGCAACATATCATCCACATATAAGACCAAATAAATAAAATGGTCACTAATTAATTTAAAATACACACAATGATCTACTTTGCTTTTGGCGAAGCCAAGTCCCTGTATAAATGTATCAAATTTCTAATATCACACCCTTGGTGACAGTTTTAGCCCATATAGAGACTTCTTTACCTTACATACCAGTTCTTTCTTACCCTTCATCGCAATGCCTTCAGGTTGCTTCATGTAGATCTCCTCTTCTAGATCCCAATGAAGAAATGTTGTCTTCACATCCATCTGTTCTACCTAAAAATCAAAAGCAGTAGCAACAGATAAAAGTAATCTAATAGAAGTTACCATGGCAACAGGAGAAAAAATATCACCAAAATGAATTCCCAGCACCTGGGAATAACCTTTTGCTACCAATCAAGCTTTGTATTTCTCCACTTTTCCTTCTGCATTTGTCTTCTTTTTGAACACCCATTTGCTGCCAATGGGTTTCCTTCCAGCCGGTAACTCCACCAGATCCAAAGCCTCATTTTTGTGTAAAGATGCCATTTCATCAACCATGGCCTCTTTCCAGAGTTTTCCATCCTCTGAATCTATTACTTCCTTCATAGTTCTGGGATCATCGTCAGTAATAGATAGAGAAAAATTTGAACAGAAAGCAGATGGACTATACCTTTCTGGCTTCCTTCTTTCTCGAACTGATCTTCTCACACTCGGAGTTTGTGGCTCTTCATCTTCTAATTCCTCCTCTGCTGTAGAGTCTGATTCTTCCTCTTTAAGCTCAAACTCTATCTTCTCAGGTTCCTATGGTTGGACTTCATGTTTAATAACATCTTTTACCTTTCTGAGCACCACATCTTGGATGTACACAACCTTCCGTGTGACTGGATTCCAAAGCTTATAACCCTTTAAACCATCTTTATACCCAATAAAGATGCACTTTTCAGATTTACTATCCAACTTGGTTCATTTCTCCTTTGGAATATGTACATATGCATCACATCCAAATACCCTCAGATGTGAAAGAGAGGGTTTCTCACCAATCCATACCTCTTGTGGAGTCTTATCCTCCAATGCTGATGAAGGTGACCTATTGACCAGGTAATATGCAGTATACACCGCCTCTGCCCAGAATTCCTGTCCTAACCCAACACCACTGAGCATGCTTCTCGCCCTTTCCATCAACGTCTTATTCATTCTTTCTACAACTCCATTTTGCTGAGGTGTATATGGAGTAGTCTTCTGTCGTTCTATACCAAACTTCTTACAAAATTCTTCAATTTCCTTGCTGCAAAATTCTCCACCATTATCTATCCTCAACACCTTTATCTTCTTCTCTGTCTGATTTTCCACAAGAGCATTAAATTCTTTAAACTTGTCAAAGGCTTCAGATTTCTTCTTAAGGAAATATATCCATGTATTCCTTGAGAAGTCAACTATAAATGATACATAGTACACAGACTTACCCAGTGATGGAACCTTCACAAGTCCAAACACATCATTTTGTACAAGTTCTAATATCTATTTCGCCCTCTTACTACCAGAGGGGAAACTCATCCGATTCTGCTTCCAGTATACACAATTTTCACAAAAAACAAAATCGAGAGATCTATTACTCATACCTTCTACCATACCTCTACCATGAAGTATTCGAAGGCCCTTCTCTACAATATGTCCAAGCCTTTGATGCCACAACATGGTCTTCTCTCCAGAGATCACTGGATCTTCTACTCCACTTTCAGGAACCATAGAATTGTTGCACCAATCAATAACAGTGCTACCTTGGAGCTTGTATAGAGTTCCAATCTGAACTCCCCGCATCAATACCAGTTCTCCTCGAACCATCTTGCAGGTATCGTTCTCGAACACTGTTTTTACACCTGCATCATCCAGCTTGCTTACAGAAGTCATATTTTTGGCCAATGAAGGAATATGCAGAACACCTGGAAGTGTTCTAACTCTTCCACCTTGCAATTTAAACTTTACTTTTCCACGACCAACGATTCTAGCCTTCCTATCATCCCCTAAGATGACATCACCACCATCGTATTTCTCATACTCGCAGAACCACTCTCTATGGGGAGTGAAGTGAAAAGATGCACCTAAGTCAATCAACCATGCCTCATGATCTACAGGTGTACTTGAAGAAGCCAAGTACACATCCCCACCTTCATCTGAAGTGGTTTTCGCTTCTGCAGAAGGGGCATCATGAGATCCCTTTCCTTTTTCATAAGCTTTAGATTTACAGTCCCTTTTGTAGTGGCCTTCCTTTCTGCATTTCCAGCACACCACCTTTACTAGTTTTCCTGGAGATTTAGATCTCCCACTCAATGACTTATTTTTGTTTCTGTTCTAGGACCATCCTCGTACAAACAAGGCATCACATTTCTGGCTCTCCATATTTTTCCATCTCATCTCCTCCATCAGTAAGGCTGATACTGTTTCATCAAACTACAAGGCAGTTGCATTGCTACCTATTGCAATAACCAGACTATCCCATGAATCTGGTAGAGAACACAACAAACTAATGCACTTATCTTCATCTGAAATTTTAATATCAAAAGATGTTAACTGACTTACCACAGTATTAAATGCATTTAGATGCTCTATCACCGAGTCTCCATCTTTCATCCTCAAGTTATCCAGCTTTTTCCGCAGGAACAGTTTATTCACCAGAGACTTAGATTGGTACAAAGTCCCTAACTTGTCCCACAAATACTTTGTCGTAGCTTCCCCTGATACATTCAACAATATTGAATCTGAGACACACAATTGTATTATACTCTTTGCCTTCCTATCCAACTTCTTTCATTCTTCATTGGACATTCCTGTTGGTTTAGTACCTGGATCTACTACGATCCACTGATATTTATCCACCAACAGATCCTCCATCTTGAGTTTCCACAACTCAAAACTCTGACCATTAAATTTCTCAATCTCTATCTTTCCACTGCTCGCCATCTACTTTCACCACCAAAATCGATCTCGTAGATCTCCCACTGAACAGGGTCTACAACAAGCCCGAGCGAAACCCCTCAGCAACAAAGGCGTCCCCTTGAAGCCAAAACAGCTCTGATACCAAATGTAGGTTTTTCCTTTCAATGTTATAATACATATTTATACATGCCAAAGCATCCAATACCATGGACCGAAAACCATCGCGTTCAAAAAACATGTGCGAAAATCATGCACAAAACCATAGGTGGGTCCACCCAACCTAACATAGGTTCCATAAAGTTGGGTTACGGGTACACCTTAAATCCCCTGTGACCACCCCCCTCCCTACACAATCGTCGCAATGAAGGGGGGGCTCTGCCCCCCCTCTAACCCCCCGGTTAACTACGTGGGCTAGTCATGGAAAGAAAACAACACAATCCAACAATTATAATGGATCTAAAAGAATATTTAAATTTCCACTCCCTCTATTTAAAAGCTATAAATCAAATGTTTTTTTATTCTTTAATTGCGATTTGTTTTATGACATTTATTTTATCAACCATTTTTGGTATATGAAATAACATTAATGAATATTTTTTTCCATACAGTTAAATCCTAGTGATTACAATGTCAATAATGACCAATGCTACAAAAAGCATCATGCGTCCTGAAAATATGTTTCATCACATGGACACTAGTTCTTCTCCAAGTAAATACTAACATATCCCTAAATTCAAAAGTAAGTTCCAATGACATAACTCACATGTGCTTGTTAGCAACGTTGGTGATTCCTTATTCACAAGTTCGTTTAGTTGAAAAGTTGGTTGCTTGTGTAATTCTTAATATAAGAGAATAGTTGTACATTGCAAAGCATAGATTAATGCATGAATTATGACATCAGGACTTATGGGGCTTTATGTTGTATTTCTTTGTTAGTCTACTATCAGGAGGTAATTACATTATATATAGTCTATTTTTCTATTTTTATTTTTATTAATGTAACCCACTTTCAAATCCATTAGAATTTAACTATTTTATCTGGAATATTCTAAAATACTTATATCACCCAATGGACCATAGTGACCTGATATGTTAACCATTCTAGCATCAAGGTATAAGGAAGATTTTCCATTATTTGGTATTTCAATTCCGATAGTCTAATTACTCTAGGTATGAAAATTATGTCATGTGAAGTAGATACATGACCATGTTTTTTGCTTATTTTTTTATTCACATTACTTCCTATGTTTATAGTGAACCAACAACAGAGATATGTAATACAAGGCCACAAAGAACAAGGAGAGGAGACTAGATGACAATTATTGTAAGATTTCAAGCCTCTATGTTATTGGTTATTTTGTATCTCATGTTTCAATAGACAATCCTATTGGTATATGAATATGTTGTAGCAGTTACAACCACCCTCCAAAATTTTGCCTTAGCTTCATTTTGGAGCCTCCCTACCAACCTTTCATAGCAGCATGTCTTGCCTTTTCAACTACACAGGCTTCAGTGATTTTCTTGTAGAATGATAACCTATCCATCAAAGCTTGTTGCATCCCCCTCACAGGCCATTTCACTGGACTTGGTCCACCTGCAGGTTGCGAAGCTCCCTCAAGAAATTGTGCAATTCTGGAGGGGAACCAACCTTCCCACTATTTTGCAATTCTGTCTAGCAGCATGCTAGGCTCCAGAATTGCGCAAACCTGCCAACCACTATTCACTGGAAAAATTGTGCAATTCCTCCCAGCAGGATTGCTCAGCCTAGAAATTGTGCAAGTTTGGGTAGCAGTTAGCTGCTCTGCCCAGAAATTGTGCAATCCCTCTAGGTATCTAGCCCATCTCCCTCGAAAAAATGTGCATCTTTTCCTCCTTGCTGAGGAAACTGTTGCATGTGCAGTTGAGTTGACTGGTTCCCTCCGGGATCGAGCAAAATTGATTTGCATGCATGGGTTGCTTCTCCCAAGGTAGCAAGCAAAGGAATCCCTTGATTCAGGGATCTACTTTTAGTAGTTGGAGGTTGCATGCAAGGATCATTTTAGAAACCTCCCACCAAGTGTCGCTCTTCCTAGATTTGTGGCATGCTCATCACATCTTCGATTTTATCAAAACTCATGAACCTAATGCTGCAAAGCTCATTCCTCAAATTGACCTTGTAGCTCTAACATCCCGCATTACATCTAGGAGTCGTCGACACATTCAACTCAACTATTTTGGGGTAAGCCTGCCTTCCATGTCTTGTGTTACATTTCTATCACTTTTTATGTTTCGCTTTGTGTGATTGTTGTCTACTTGATTTCAATGAGTGCTTGTTGTCATTTTGATGCTTGTTAGCTTGTAGAAGCACCATTTCAATTTTCATTCGCATCTCATTGTTGCCACATGAATGACACTGTTTTACATGGACGGTCATCATTGTGGCGACTCACTTCACACACATGCATGCTTTCCCATTTTTTGAATCATGCACTTATTGTTTGCATGAATGATCTTTCACTCTTGTTTGCACTCATCTCATCATGCATTCACACTTCTCATGTTTTCAGTTGCTCGTCGGTCAGATTGGGCTGCCTTGGCCCGGACCATGCCTTGCCTGACTAGCACTACACATTTCTGAAAGTGAAGGTTCTGTCTTCCTTCCAGAAATTGCGCAAGTCTAGCCAGGCACTGACCTCTGGTCATGCATTGTGAAATTGGAGGTAGTGTCCTATCGGCACTAGAAACTGCATAATGCAGTTTGTTGGTTGCATGTCACTACTGACTGAAATTGAACATTGGGTAGTTTCAGTCCTTAAAAGACCAGTTTGGACTGTGCATTGCGTAGTTCTAGCAGTCAGTCAGCCTACTGATAGCCCGGACTATGCCTTGCACAGTTTTGGCAGTCAGTCTCTCGACCTACCGGTAGATATTTCACAACCTTCATGATCAGTCACACAGGTATGTTGCAAGGTGATTCTCAAGTTCAGTTTGGTTTTCGACTAACAGATTTCTTTCCATGAGTGTTGCCATGTCTCCAGGTATCGCAGGTGTTCATCTTCCTCTTAGTAGCACAGGTACAATGGTTTCCAGGAGAGCAGAGTTGAAGACACCATTCAAAGCACACTTGGGGATCAGTCGATCAAGTGTCTATGAACTTTCCTATGCATGAAGACATCGAGTTGTTCGTAGATAAGGACATCAAGATATGATGACAAAATCATTAGAGAAAACAACACCCTCAACAATAGCTGAAGGCAGCATACCAGATATAACAAATGCAAGACGAAGCTTGTTAACAAAATAGAGGCAGAACAAAGTTGCAAGCTCAAGCAGATCCACTTGTGATGAAAGAAAATTTGGAAACTCAGGCTATGAGATGACGGTGTCACATGAAGATGGTGCGAAGGCAAAGAACTAAACAGAGAAGGAGTTACATGTACGAAAGAAGCAACTCAAGGGAGAACAAGAGCTGTATAGATGAGAGAATGAGTTGCTGTAGGAACAGGTACAGCAGGGGAAAACATGCACTCATGGATGAAATTGTGCTCGTACAATTTATAGATCCACCCCAACAGCTGGCATGGAGCAGATAAGGTGAGCAGTGTTGTTGATCACATGCAAGGGAATGCAACAGCATGCATGTCATTGTGGAAACGCATGTGATCCCACTCATTTGGCACAATCACTGAGGCGAAGACAAGAAGAAAGTCCAACTGGAGCTGAACATGTACTTCGACAAGTTGATGCACATGGCCACCAACACATGCTTGGAGAGTAGCATAGGAACTATGAATCAACATGTTGTCAATCTAGTTGCACCATGATGAACATGTGCATGTTATCAGATAAGATGGACAAAGGAGCCATATCAGTGCACCCAGATGCAACGAAGGCAAGAGTTCGCTTCAACAAGAGGTCACCATTGAGCACACAGACACCATCATAGACAACCAAACTTGGCATTAGCTCATCACCCTAGATCATCACAAGCATGTCAAAGAGTTGGTCTTACCACAACAGTCCAAGTGTCAGTGACGTCTTGCAAGGATTACTCAAGCCATTTTGTCTCACATGGGAACATGTGCATTGTAATGTAATGTCTTGTCGAGTGGAATTTCAAGTGTTGATAGTTGAATGTAACAGTCATAGCGTAGTTGAAGAGTCATGAGGGTAGATGAATGGTCTCAAAAGGGAATGTCAAGGGTCACCCACCATTTGCTACAAATAGTACCTCATAACTCATTGTACAGACTTTTGGTCAGCCAAGATTTTGATAGGACTATCTTAGAGAGATCTTGGAAAACATTATAACAAGCCTTGGCTTCTCCACTGCGCAGAGCTAGCACATCTCTTTGGAGGAGCAGACAGTTGTGGCTATAACGTTCTCCTGTCGGAACTAGTGGTTGGACATGGATGTATTATATGAATAGAACTAACACTTCTTAATATAACAAGAGCCAACACATTCCATGCATATGTTGTATTGTATTTTAGCTATCTATTTACTCTAAATGATATATGTATTTGTTTGCTTATGCATGCATGTATAGATTTTTTTGTGAATATATGTATGAATCTTTCTTAAATGTCTTGTTGGTTAAACCATCCCTTTGGATTGCTAGCTAACTTCCCTTCCATGTTGTGATGCATCCTTGCTCGTGTGTTCCCTTCTTAACTCTGCTTTATCACAGGTTTCCAAGGGGTGCACTCATCTCAACCCCTGTGTCTTAAAACCTCTCATGCACCTTTCTTGGATTACTGCATATGTCACACCCTTGCTACCAACAGAGTTATCTTACTTGCCTCTATGAAAAATAATGGTCAACACATTACCGTGCGACCAACTGATGGGACTCCTACACCAAACAGTGTGACGAATAATTGGGACTTCTTACTGGGGAGATCCCTTGACATGTTGGCGGGTCCAACACTGTCAACATTTCTGGCACTAGAAGAAGGGCCGGATGACAAGTTGAGCCCTCATCATCTGTTTTGAATTTTCACACATATGTCATGGAGTTTGTTATAGTTCACTCTCCGAAATGTTTGTCCAACGGACATATATTTCACATCGAGAGTTAGTTCTCGGATCACTTGTCACAAATCACATATGATGGTGAAGGAGAAGTGGCATGGCCTGAGCACTTAGATGAATTCCATGCTCTCATGGAGGGCATGGAAGATTTTAATGAAATAGATTTTTGTTCATTCCTCACACACACACTTCGTGACCACCCATCACAATGGTGTGGCACACTACCTCATAACTCCGTGCACTCATTCAAGTAGTTTAGTGATCTAATCTAATCTGTTTTCCAACATTTTTATCTTTAAGTACTTGATAAAAAATTGTTAAAACAACGGAAGGCCCTGCACGAATCACCTATGGAGTTTTCGAAGCACTTCCAACTATTCATGTTTGAAGCCCCCAAAAGTAATATGAAATTTTAGTATCTCATGGACATATTTGAATATTGCCTTATCTAATCTATCAATCCCAAGAATAAGTTCAAGCTCAAACCCCACTTAGAATACTTCAATGATGGAGTTATGCAATCACAGATGGAAATGGTCACTGTCACAAGTGACTTTCCGTCGTCCCCTCATCAAACAACTCCACCATTGCAGAGTGATTTGGGAAATCATGAACACACATCTAGTCAACTATCACATCGTCTTGACATCACTCCATCCAATTTTCGCGCAAGCTTCATTGGGAATCCCATGGGTTATCACATGTATTTCATACCTCAACCTCCATCCTCATATTCTGATCATCCTCCAGATTGCACTGTCTTGTGTTCTTTCGTTCCGGACTCTACACATGTTTTGAACGAGGATCGATCTATCGACGAATTTGGTGTTTCAAAACCAACATTCGCTATCATTCACGAAGATTATGACTGGGAGCTTGAACATCCACTGGTAGCAGAAGACCATCCCTATCTGTCTGTACCTCCTTCGTTTTCTCCTGACCTCCTTGGTGATCTTGCCATCCCAGATTTTTCATGTGTATCTTTGTCCACAGAAGCACCCATTGTTGATCATTCCCAGGACACACCAGATGTCAATCCATCATCTGAAAATGGAGAGGATCATTCATTCTTTGAACATCCACTTGATTTTTCATCTATCTTTTCCCAAAAAGTGGAGGATGAACATTCTTGCTTCTAATCTACCCCTCTATGTGATTCATCAAATCATGAGGATGCCAGCCAACATCCTGAGTTTTTTGATCTTGGTTTTCGTGATATTTTTACCTCATCATCTGATCACGATGTTGATTCACTCATTGTTAATCCATATAAGCCAATGGTCTATGATGATCCATATTTCAACGAAGTCAAAACCCCACAGATTGTTGAGGAACTTGAGCCCAAGCTGATGGTTATGTCAGACCCTCACTTTCCTGAGGTTGGTTTCACTTCTGAACAGGAAATTTTTCAAACACCCAAGGTTCCTCATCACTTATCTGTATGCACTCGAGAATGATCCAACACTCAGATTTCACTCCCTCCACTTGAACTACATGATCCCATTGCTCATGCATTGGAGGAATCTTACTCAGTAAGCACAGTTACCCAACGTAAGTGGTCTACCTTTCTCATGTTTTCTTGCATATCACAGTTAAGGGAATGCATACATTCAACATCTGCACACAGTGTAGCATAGCACCATGGAAATTCCACAGAGTGCATACCATGCGCTTTCACTCATTTTTGTTATGCAAACACTTATAAGTTCAGAGTGTGTCTGTTTTCACTGTTGTATCTTTAACATTTTCCCGTTCGTATAACTAGGTTGCTCATAGACCAAGCCTTCACTAACATGGGTCAAACAATGTGCTGGTGGCTAAATTCGAAATATCACTTCACATGATTAGGCCCATGCACCGTTAGCATATGAGTAGGAGTAGCGTTTTCTTTCAATTTGCTTACTTGCATGCTTATTTTCTTTCTTGGTTTGTGTGCTTGTTTGTTTGCTTACTCACTTTTCTTTTCCATTTACTTCTACTTTTTCTTTGCTTTGTTGTTTGTTTGATTTTTTTCATCCGTAGGTTAGTTTCACATGAAACCATGCATGACTCTTGAAACAAGCTAGGTAAAGTACAAGAGGCCTTGTGCAGCTATCACTACTTGGTTATCTGTCATCCTACCTCTATATGAAGAACTTGTTACTTTTAGTTCATGATACGTCGATGGAAAATACATATTGCTCAAAATGAATCTTGGCGAAACAAAATTCTTGCGTGCTAACTAATGTCACCTAGTCTAGTCAGTTGGTTTTGGGTTAACCCTTGCCAGCTCAGTCAAGTAGAGTAAGGTGAGGGGGAAAACTTTAATAGGCATGCTAGAGGTATATAATAAACTACTTCTCTAAAGGAACAACCTCTTCTTATTTCAATAAGTCAAGATACCTCTTTCACCTCTGAAATGAATAAGTGCTATACATAGTTATGAAAAAATGAAAAAAATGAATAGTGCGAAAAAAATAAAAAATAAAATGAATAAGGCGAAAGAAGAGGAAGGCTTCCTGCACAGAGAGGTGATGCAAGTAACTCCGCTGGGGTACTAACCAGGCTTGCTAACAGCGGAGTGATGCTTGTGTTCCTGTGTGACTCCGTCAGGGTACTCCCCAAGCTTACTAGCAGCGAAGCAACACTAGAGATGAAACTAAGATTCTAACAACTATACTGATTGTGCACCAATATACCCCTCAGCCCAATTGAAACAATTGCATTAAATTGGCTTGGAACGTGTGTCAAATGACCAAGAGCTTGGCAGATGCTACATCTTACACTCAAGCAAGTGTGGAAACGAAGATGAACTGAGAACTGAACAATACTTCCAGAGGTGTTGGACTTGCTTTTCATGAACAAGGTCCGTTCAGAGAGCTGGAGTTCTACCAATGTTTCTCCAAGTGTTGTAGCGGCTACAACCACCCTCCAAAATTTTTCCTTAGCTTCGTTTTGGACCCTCCCTACCAACCTTTAACAACAGCATGTATTTCCTTGTCAAGTACACAAGCTTCAGTGATTTTCTTGCAGAATGACAGCCTGTCCATCAAAGCTTGTTGCATTCCCCTCACAGGTTGTTTCACCGGACTTGGTCTAGCTGTAGGTTGAGTAGCTCCCTTAAGAAATTGTGCAATTATGGAGGGGAACCAACCTTCCCTCCAGAAATTGCACAATTATGTTTGGAAGCCTACTGGGCTCCATAATTGCATAAATTTGCCTGTCTTTATTCACTGGAAAAATTGCGCAATTCCTCCTAGTAGGACTGCTTAGTCTAGAAATTACGTAGTTCTTGGTAGCAGTCAGCCGATATACCCAAAAATTACATAATCCCTCTGGGAATCCATCCCAGCTCCCTCCCAAAAATGCCCATTTTCTCTTCCTAGCTAAGCAGACTGTTGCATGTGTAGTTGAGTTGACCGATTCCTTCTGGGACCGAGAAAAACTGATTTGCATGCATGGGCTACTTCTCCCAAGGTAGCATGCAAAAGCATCCCTTCATTCATGGATCTACTTTTAGCATCTGGAGGTTGCATGCAAGGATCATTTCAGAAACTTCCCACCAAGTGTTGCTCTTCCTAAATTTGTGGCATGCACGTCACATCTTCGATTTTATCAAAACTCATGAATCGAACACTACAGATCTCATTCCTCACATCAAACTTGTAGCTCTAACATCCAAAATTACTTCTAGGAGTAGTCGGTACATTCATCTCAATTATTTTGGGTAAGCCTACCTTCCATGTATTGTGTTGAATTTTTGTCGCTTTTTGTGTTTTGCTTTGTGTGATTGTTGTCTACTTGATTTTAATGAGTGCTTGCTGTCATTTTGATGCATGTTAGCTTGTAGAAGCACCATTTAGTTTTCGTTTGCATCTCACTGTTGTCGCATGCATGGCACTGTTTTTCGTAGACGGTCGCCATTGCGGTGACTCGCTTCACACACATGCATGCTTTCCTATTTTCTAAATCCTACGATTGTTGTTTGCATGAATGATCATTCACTCTTGTTTGCACTCATCTCATTGTGCATTCAAACTTCTCATGTTTTCAGTCGCCCATCAGCCGGATTAGGCTGCCTTGGCCCGGACCGTGCCTTGCCTGACTAGCACTGTGCATTTCCGCAAGTGAAGGCTCTTCCTTCCCTCTAGAAATTACGCAAGTCCAGCGAGGCACTGACCTCCAGCCATGCATTGTGCAATTCTTGGAGGCAGTGTCCTGTCGGCCCCGGAAGCTACATAATGCAGTTTGCTGGTTGCATGTCACTACTGACTGAAATTGCACCTTTCACAGTTTCAGTCCTTAGTAGGCTAGGCTGGACTATACATTGCGTAGTTCCAGTAGTCAGTCAACCTACTGACAACTCAGACTATGTCTTGTGCAGTTTTGGTAGTCAGTCTCCCGACCTCCCGGCAGAGATTGTGCAACCTTCATGATCACTCACATAGGTATTTTGCAAGTCAGTTCTCAAGGTCGTTTTGGTTTTCGACTGACATATTTCTTGCCATGAGTGTTTCCATGTTTGCAATTATCGCAAGTGTTCATCTTTTTCCAGGAGAGCAGAGTTGAAGACACCATTCAGAGAACACTTGGGGATGCAGTCGATCAAGTGTCTATGAACTTGCCTACCCACGAAGACATTGAGTTGTTCATAGACAAGGACATCAAGAGATGATGGTATTAGCATCACAGAATGTAGCACCATCAACAGCAGTTGAAAGAAGTATACCAGATGCAACGACCGCAAGAGAAATTTTGTTGACAACACAAAGGTGGAACAAAGTTGCAAGCTCAAGAAGATCTAGTTGTGATGAAAGCAACTTTGGAGACTCATGCTATGAGGTGACGACACGACATGAAGATCGCACAAAGGTAGAGAACAGAAAACAGAAGGACTTGCATGTGCTGAAGCAGCAACTCAAGGGAGAACAAAAGCTGCATAGACGAGAGAATGAGTTGCAGTAGCAATAGGTACAATAGGGGGCACAACATGCACTCACAGATGAAACTGCGCCCGTACAAGTTATAGATCCATCCTACCAGCTAGGACGGAGAAGACAAGGTGAGTAGTGTTGTTGATCACATGCAAGGGAATGCAGCAACATGCATGTCATTGTGCACTTGCATGCGACCCAACCCATTCGACACACTTACCGAGACAAAGACAAGAAGTAAGTCCGATTTGAGCTGAACATGTACCTCGACAAGTTGATGTGCATGGCCACCAGCACATGCTTGGAGAGTAGCATAGACACTATGCATCAACATGTTGTTGGTCCAGTCGCACTAGGACTACCATGCACATGCTATCAGATGAGTTGGATAGAAGATACATATTAGTGCACCTGGATGCAATGAAGGCAATAGTTTACTTTAGCAAGATGTCACCCTTGAGCACACGAACACCATCATGGACAGCCAAGCTTGGCATCAGCTCATCACCTTCAACCATCACAAGAATGTCAAAGAGTTGGTCTCACCACAATGGTTTGAGTGTTAGTGAAGTCTTGCAAGGTTTATCAAGCCATTTTGTCTCACATGGGAACATGTGCATTGTAATGTAACTTCTTGTCAAGTGGAATTTCAAGTGTCAACAGTTGAATGTAATAGTCATAGAGTAGTTGAAGAGTCATGAGGGTAGATGAATGGTCTCAAAGGGAAATGTCAAGGGTCACCCCACCATTTGCTATAAATAGTACCTCATAGCTCATTGTAGAGGATTTTGGTCAGCCAAGCTTCCGATAGGACTATCTTAGAGAGAGCTTGGACAGTATTGTGCATAGCTAGTACATCTCTTTGGAGGAGAAAGCAGTTGTGGCTGTAACGTTCCACTATCGAAACTAGTGGTTGGACATGGATGTATTGTATGACTGGAAATTACACTTCTTAATATAACATGAGCCAACACATTTCATGCATATGTTGTACTGTATTTCAACTATCTATTTACTGTAAATGATAGATGTATTTGTTTTCTTACGCATGCATGTATAGCTATTTTGTGTATGTATGTATGAATCTTTCTGAAATGTGTTGTTGGTTTAACCATCACTTTCGATTGCTAGCTAACTTACCTTCCATGTTGTGATGCATCCTTGCTCATGTGTTCCCTTCTTAACTTCGTGCTATCACAGGTTTCCAAGGGGTGCAGTCATCCCAACCACCGTGTGTTAGAACCTCTCATGCACCTTCCTTGGCTTACTATATATGTCACACCCTTTCTACCAACAAGGTTATCTTACTTGCCTCTGTGCGAAATCACGGTCATGGAATTACCATACGACCCACTACTGGGACTCTTACACCAAACGGTATGACATCTAATTGGGACTTCTTACCGAGGAGATCCCCTTCCATGTTGGTGGGTCCACCACTGTCAATAGAATACATATAATGTGGATCAAATATTTGAAGATTCATATAGAACTATCCATTATTATCTGACATTTTAGTGCACTTTCTCCTTCAATTTCTTTACTTTCAGCTTTCAGTTGTAGAACATATCTCTATGGATTCTTCATCTCTTCCTTATTACAATTATAGAAAAACATTATCTTTATAAATAGGAAAATAATACTTCTTATTTGTCTAATATTAACATCAGCGGAAATGATAGAGAAAAGATACATAACTGAGTAGAAATTTTTACTTTGCATTGACACAATTTTCATGTTCATGTTGGATGTACTGTGAATGTTAGGTTACTATCCATTAAGAAAACATTATGAAATTGAGATTTCTGTTGAAACTACAAAGAAAAGGCATTGATGCTAAAGTGCTGGTAATCCCTATTTGATTACCTACAAAAATTAGACCAACTATTTTATTATTATATTACAACAAATTTTTATTAGAAAAAAATTATACTACACTGATTGTAGACAAGATTATGTGCTTTAGTTCATTATGTGTTTGCACTCACAAATATTTATACCTGATTCAGACATTCTTTTAGTCCAAGCATCAACTGATGTTTGAATTTTTTTTGTGAAAAGAATCGACATGTCTTTGGAAATATGATACTTTTATTGCATTTCCATGCTAATTTTTCTAATTGCAATGCTTGCAATAGTTATGAAAACAATTTCTATAGGCATTGGTTCAAAATCATTCAATGTAAGATTTACCACAAGTTCTGGCTCATTGTGCTTCATGCAATTATATTTTAGTTCAAAGAAAGAATAATGTGGCAGAGTGTAATAATTGACACATGTTTGACTGGACATAGAACTAGAACCACAACCTTCTACCATGCCTCAAAGAGTAGATGGATGGGTCACATTTAACATTGATTTTGAAAAACATAACCCAAAACCAAGAGGATAGTCTATTTCTATATCTAAAGTCACTTCTTGTAATCTTGCTAGTTGACACGATGTTTCTATAAGATTTAGCTTCCTAAAGTCCATTATTGAAACCCTCTATCATATATACTATTTGATGATTGTGAAGGTATTGACAACCTAATTCTCTTTGACCAACTCTAAATATACTAATTCAAGGGTTTATATGAAAAATTATTGGCATAAAAATTTCATACAAGATGAATGATATTCTTTATATGTAGTTGACATTGATCCATAATAAATATTTTCTTTTCTAGGAGTTCCCAATTATTCCAAAAAACCTATCCTATTTTGATGCTTACTACAACTCACATGATCCTTTGCATAAAAAATTGGAACTATACCTGGGCACATTCTAAGAAATTCATGTGGAAGGCAAAAATTTCTTCCACTATTCTACCTAATCATTTGATTTTTGTGTGTATGTTGTTTTTCAATAGCTTTCCACCTTTATTGATTCATTCACACATCAACGTCTATTATTGGAGTCTAAGAATTGAGGACCATCACAAATTATCTCATGTAGAACACCTTGATGAGTTATACTTATGCACCCTAAATGTAATTCTAAATGTAATTTTTCAATTATTTCATCTAAAATATTCTTAAAAAGGAAAAAAAACATCATTAGTGTCATTTTCCATCTCTAAAAAGCTTATCCCACCACTTTTTGGCATTGTAAGTAGAAACTCAAGAGTGTGGGACCCAAAATTCTTATTGGTATGACAGACCTCTAATGTACTGTCAATATATCCCATTGAATGCCAATTAGAGATTTGTGAGAGAGAGAGAGTGGACCATTCACTCTACCATCCATTCCCCCATCAAAGGATGTCATCATATGGCTACTAGCTTCTCTACTTCCTCTCTCTTCAACATGGTAGTAATCGGTGAAATGTTACTATTAGTTTATGCAAAACACTCTTTTTGTGAATTTGAAAAAAACTCATATATGACACCAATAGTCATATGTGGGTTTGACTACATTTTTTTGTGTGCCAGAGTAGGAAAAATAATGGCTTTGAGATGCATTATTTAACCAATATCCCATTGGTAACTTTTGACTAGATAAAGAAGATAAATTTTGGACAATTAGCCTAAATCAAAGTTGTGTTCTGCCCACTTGAACTTAACAGTTATGTGTTTGCACAATAGAAAAGGGATTTCAATTGTACAGGTTCACTAGGTCATCCATTGAGAACTATGTAAACATGAACTTCTTTTGGAAGAACACAATTTCTATGCCCTTTAGAGAGTTTTTCCTAGGTATAAAGCCTACACGTTAGTCCATGATCATTAACATACATCCATCCTTTTGAACATGTTGGCTGTTAATATTTTTTATAAGTGTTCTTTTGGTTTTCACTTTTGGTAGTGGCATAGATTTTTGAAACCATTCTACCAACCTTGGAATGATTGTTCTCTATCCTGCACAAAGATTGAACTTTTTATCGTAGCTATCTTAAATTTAGGGACTAATCTAAGTACTTGCCAAGAACTTCTTGGGAAACTTGTACTCATCATAATTTGTTGTAGGTACATACATTCTTCCTTTTGAAGGCACTAACAAGTTGTATTTTCTATAACCCTTTTAATGGTATTCATTATTTCTGGTTCCATGAATTTCTGACACCATACTACCAACATTAGCATGTTTTTTGTTTGCATCCTGAAAAAGGTCTTGATCTTCTAGGATAGACATCATATATACACATAAGTAACTACTAGTACTTGCTGACTACTGCTTGGGAATCTTGCTTTCATTATAATTTGTTGCACATACAACAACACCTCCCATGTTAGATGTGTTAGTAAATGCTTGGATGGAAGACCGGGCCTAACCATTTGACATTTTATGCTTCTTTCTTGGCTTTAAAAAAACCCCACAATGTTTCATACCAAAAACTTTGTTGTTTCTTGGAGCATTTGGCTGAATACTACCACGAGGACAAGTTGATTCAATTCTTTTTGGTATTCATTTGTTCATAGTTTGATTTGTGTGCCCTCCCTACAAGCTACTTGTTGAGTCCCTTGACACTGCTAATTTAATTATTTAAATGGTGCTATCTCAATGGAAGAGAACCAAGCTTATAAGCAAGAGATTGGTGGTTTGATTCCATTATGCCCTAACATCACTTAATCAATGATATTGTAGTTTATTTTTAATTAAATACTTTTTATATTGATTTATTTCAATGGTGAGATATTCTTTTGGATTCATTATTTTATATTGTCTCTAAACAGACAAAAGCGATATTATATTATTTTTAAATATAATTTTATATTGCATCGAAAGAGATAATAGGTACAATTAAAGACATATTGTCTCTATAAAGACAATGTTTTTAATCCCAACTATTGTTTCGAGAGACAAAAATGAAATTGTCTCTTGAGAGACAATAATGTTTATATTATATAGTTTTTTTATAAAAGATAATATTTTCAGACAATAATTTGAGACCATGGATTAAACACAACAAATAAAACAATACACATATATAATAATTTACCAAAACATATCTCAAATAATTTTAAAACCCCTCTATATTGAAGTGAAAGGAAAATACTCCCCGGTGAGTTGCATGATCGATAAGGATGAACAACCTTACACCTCTTACCGATCCACGACGAAATAATATGCAATTAATAGGATGGTTTCGTTATTTCTTCATGGATAGCTAAGAGGACTAAGGTTGTTCATCCTTATCGATAATGCCGATCATGCAAATCGAGCAGGAATATGTATTTTCTTTTCATTTCAATAAAACATAGAGGAGTTTTAAGATTATTTGAGATAATTTTTTAGTAAATTATATAAAATTGTGTATTATTTTAAATATTGTCTTTAATTTGTTGCTTTTTAATAAAAATATTAATAATTTTATTGTTGAAAGCAAAATGTAATTATTGAATTTTGATTAAATATATTTTATGAATGTAATGTAGTTTTAAACTTTCACCATTTATCCCAAAAATGTTTGAAATAAAAATTGCAAAAGCATGAGTATATTGTGCGAACGCTGTGTAGTTTTAAACTTTCACCATTTGTCACAAAAAAATGTTTGAAATAAAAATTGCAAAAGCATTAATAATTACGCCAATAGGCCTAATCGGTGCTGTCTAGTTTTAAACTTTCACCATTTATCACAAAAATGTTTGAAATAAAAATTGCAAAAGCATTAATAACTACGCCAATAGGCCTAATCGGTATTGGAATTTAAGTTGGAGAATTTTGATTTCTAACTAAACGAATAGTTAATATTTTTTGTGTGAGAATATTTTTGGTCTTACACAACATCCCGCTAACAATATCAAAGATTTATGGTGAGAATATTTTTGGTGTTACACAACATCCTGCTAACAATATCAAAGATTTACAGATTATTTTTCAATTTCAATACTAAATGTCCACTCGATACAATCATTATACTCTAAAATATAATTAAAAATATTATAAAACACTTCACTCTCCCTCCACTAATTTCATTCCACTATCTCCATACGTGGATTTCATTTGCATTCCCCAGTTTCAGGGTTTAGGTGGATGCGTCACTATTTCAGAGCTGCATTATCGATCTCAGCCACTGAATTTGTGGCAAAGCTCTAACTATTCCGTGACGCAGATTGGGATCCGGTAAAACCCTACGCAGACCTTCGAACTTCGACACTTGAAAAGGTTTGTGTTCCATATCCACCTATCTGGATATAATAATTAAGGAAAAAGGCTAAGGCACGTATGTAATAATTTTTGTTTTAACTACGGCTTTGTTTAGAAAGTAATATCCATAAACACATTTTCTAATACCTCACAAAGCATTACTGTTATAATATTCCATATTTAATGAAATATTTGTCATTTCTAACTCTATTACAATATTCCATGGTGGGTTATTAAATATGTTATACTAATATAGTTTCAAAATTCTCATTAAAATACTCCAAATACAAAACAAAATGCCCAAACATTAATAATTTTATTATTGAGTACATGGTGTAATTATTGAATTTTGTGTGGGTATTTTGTACGAATGCTGTGTAGTCAAACATTCACCATTTTTCTCAAAAATGTTTTAAATACAAATTGTAGAAGTATTAATAATTCTATTGTGGAGGGCATCGTGTAATTATTGAATTTTGTCTGGTTAATTGTGCGGTCGTGATGCGTTAGGTCGTCTGTGAATTTTAGTCAGATTCCTTTGCCATTGTGTTTGAGGTTTTCTGTTTTTTAAAAGGAGAATATAATATTTTGTAAAAAAAAAAAAATTCAAATGAATCTTTTATTATTATATATATTAAAATATAAAATTAGTATAGGTTTGTTTTAATTTTAAATTTATAAAATATTAAGAGGAATCATTTTTTTTAAGTTGTAAATTTCGGTTTAAGTTTATAAAAAATTACACTTCCAAAAATTTGATTTTTTTGAAATTTGATGGATACAAATTTAAAATAGATTGATTCCTTTTGAAGCTTGATGGATACAAAGTTAAAATAGATCTATGTTGATTCTTAATAATTGTTGAAGGCTTCTTATTTCACCTTAAGGTGGAAGAGGATCTACTAATTTAAAAAAAAAAAATCAATTGACGACTTAGATTGTTTCTCAAGAGAATATGCTCAGCATATGCTTATTTTTAATGTTTATCAATGATTGTAGTGTGTTACAAAGTTTTTTAGGTTTCATTTAATAAATTAAAGAAATATATTTTTGCCACGTGGTTAGAGATTTGAGATTATTCCAATTTTAATATGTTTATATTCTAATTAAATGGGAAATTAATATATAAGCAAATTTTATTTAGCAAAATGGTCCATTTTACAATAAGATGTGTAATTTTTTTTCTCTCAAGTTAAATTAGATTCTAGATTTGAGATTATTCCAATTCTAATAACTTTGTATTCTAATTAGATAGGGAATTAATATATAAGAAAATTTTATTTAACAAAATTGTCCATTTTACAATTAGATGTGTGATTTTATTTTTTCTCAAGTTAGTGTTGATCCATAATCTTTTTATATATGGTTAAATAGTTAAATGCTTGCATTGGTTAAGGAATTTTTCATGTTGCTATAGTCTTTTTTTTTTTGTCATATTTATGAAGTCTTTGGCTATATCAACCACATTAATATTTTTAATGTGGTTATACTTGTATTATTTATATTCATAATTTTCCATCTCTATATATAAATAATCTTATTTTTTTTTTATTATTATATATATATATATATATATATTAAAAAAATACCCACACAGTGACACCATTACATATGCTTACTAATAGTAAGTAAGTTTGTGCCCTATATAGAATGTGTGAAACTTCGTGGATCCCCTTCGCTCTAAAATTAGGGAATGTAATAAAGTCTTTACCATAAATAACTATGTTAAGAGACCCAATTCATCAACAATTTATACCATCCAAATTAGGGAATGTAATCAATTCTTTACCATAGATAACTATGTTAAGAGACCCAATTCGTCAACAACTTATACCATCCCTTCATTAAATTTCTCATAGATTGAAATCAACTGCCACTGGGAAGTCACAGTGACTCTAAAGTATATAAACCGTGCCATGTAGCTTACATGGGTTGCCAATGCTACAATAAAGGTATATGTGCAATCATATTTAGCATATTATCTATAATCATCATCATAATCATTATTTTTCTTCTTGACATTACTTTTTCCTCTTAGCAATATCTTCTAAAATGCTCAATATTTCCTTAGTTCCTAGAAATTTTCTTAGATTTCCTAGGAGACTTATGCTATGGGGAACTTACTTTAGAATCTATGGCATAACACATGTGTTCATGAGGTATTAAATAATACCTCTACCTTTAATAGATATTGATAAAAACATCCCAACATTATTTTCTTAAATTCCCCTTCCAAAACATATTTTTAATTAAAAAAATTTATATCTTTACTATATGTCCCTAATTTTATGAAAAACCTTAATACCCATAAACCCATATCTTCCCTACATATTCCCCCAATACCTATAATATATTGAATTAAATTTTCACAATTTTAAAACTTTCTTTTACAAATTAACATGATATTATATTGATAAAAAAGGTGAAGCCCACATGATTATGTCTCCCCTAGGATTTGGATCTTCCTTTATTTTCCTTCTTATGTTTTTATTTTTATTGTCTATGTATAGCCAATCCCTCATTGGCAGATTTAGAAGCTTTCTATCTCACCTCTTTTAAGACGAAAGTAATCAAAATCTCATTAGGCACCAATTTCTTTACAATGCTTCCAATGGCCATTTCCATGTCGTCTCATGAATTTGGGAAAATATAAAATGGTCATGAAATGATTCTCCTCATCTATATTCACTCCAATTGGGATAAAAAAATACCATGATGTTATTAAATATGTTTGTTTGTCAAGGTACAAAATCACCATCATCCATTCTTAAGTAAAACAAATTTTTCTACATGAAAATGTTTATTAATTAGGGATTTAGCATGGAACAAATCACCAAGCTTATTCTAGAGAGTTACCAAGTTTTTCTTCAAAATTGTTCAATATATCGATTCAACCATATCAATCCTAATAAGTCTTTATGCATTTCTCTCCAACACTACCCACTACCTTCATATTCATGCTAAAGGGTTTGGTTCTAGATACTGAAACCCATAGATCACAATCTATGGGAAGATCATTCCTCTTCAAATTATACTACACAAATTTAGTGCCATTAAACTTCTCCATATAGAATCTAGATAATCCCATCATTTCCCTACAACAAAAATTTTGTCTATGTATTGTCCCACTGAAAACTAGATTAGATTAAAAAAACCTTGTCCCTAAAACATTGGATCAAAGGTGATCAAAGTAATGCAAAGATAAAGGAAGCAAACATGTGGAAGATGGTTCCTACACTCAAAAATGAAAGAAGGAAGTGAAGAAAAAATTAAGAAAATAAATAGGATAATAAACTAAAAATAATTGAAAGGAATAGTTAACCATTACACAATAATTTCATATGGAAAACCCTTTCAAGGGAAAATCCACATTCCAAATCATGCGTAATGTATTATTAAAAATATAAAAAATAGTTTCAATGCATCACAAAGTTCCATGCTCTCAATAGAGCTACTCAATACGAGAAATTTTGTTAAGTTAAAAGGCACACTCACATTCAACCTACCTAAGAACTCAACAAGTTGGCATATTAAAGCCATAAACCATTTATGGTTTTCAAACTCCACATGTTGGTAACCAAAGTTGGCATATTAAAGCCATAAACCATTTATGGTTTTCAAACTCCACATGTTGGTAACCATCATTGGCCAACTAGTAATGCTCAACATTAATCACTTGGTATATTTTAGCATACATTACTTGATATTCATCATCATTTATCAAACAAATTTTTTCAGTAACCTATATTAGATGATATTTTTAGTAAACCATTTAGGCACATGGCTCCATTGCAATACACCTTTGAGCCAAAGAATAATAGATCTATTACTAAGAGATAAATTTTCTTGAAGAGTTTCTATAATAATTTATGGTTTATGTATGTTGTTTTCTTTATGTGTTGCTATTATGTTTTTATTTATATCTATTTTTTTAACATTGGTGTCAGAGCTAGGGTTACCATAAACTCTCTTAGAGGACTGGTCTAATGCCAGTGCCGAAACAAAATGATTTCTTCTTGATGTGGCTATCAGAGGACAAATATGGAGGTTTTATTTGGCCTATTGGATGTTAGAGATAGATATCTATCCAATTAATCATATGAAATTATCCATCGGAGTTCAAAGAAGGGAATAAATTAGTAGTAGAGTGTAGGTTATTGTGACAACCCTAGTGGGAACCTAGAGAGACAAGTGCAATATGCTTGCTAAGTGGAGTATAAGGGCTATGTACAAATTATGGATTGGAACATGCTATATATATAGCATGAGACAGGTCCAGTAGTTGAATGAATGAGATAATGTATATGGAGTCAATGGTGTCATGGCCTATTGAAGGAGCCAACACGTTATGATGAAATACAATAGTGCATGAACACTTTATAGTGTTTGGTCCAAGTTGTCAATCGTAGATATAAGTATGATGTATTCCCCATGGTTGTTGTAAGACCTATTATTTATGCATGCATGTTATAGCATGGTGGCACATTATGTCATCCCTCTCATGCATAAAGAGAATGAAAGATAAGTGTAGAATAAATCACTTGAATAGGTAGGAGGGTTGTAGATGTACACATATGCTACTTTTTTTTAGACTTTTTATTCAAACATACGTGTTGTAATGTGTGGTGCATGGAGTTATGTATGATCAAGATGTGGAATGAGGCACTTTAACAGGCATGAGGGTGGAAAGTGTACTCATATTTTGTCTTGAGGAGGGAATTGTACATCTCTGAGATGGTTGTTGAACAATGTATATGAAAAGGTTAACCATGTATTCCATTGAATGGTAAATTTTTTATATGGAATTCAATAAAAATATTGGGACTAATTTATCTTCCTCAAGTAAGTCTAATGACAAAATTGTTAGCATCATTATGGAAAATTGATTGGATCATACAGTCAATTTGATATCTTCATTAACAGGTTTGCCATTAATGGTTTACACCTTTGAGGTTTCAATAACCCATGATTTTTCCGATGTTCTTTTCATGTAGTATAACCTATTTAAGGGCATGATAACTCCATTATAAAATGACTTTGGACCAAATAATGATAAATATATTTTCTAGAGATTGTTTCTCCATGTTTCCAAGATAACTTATAGTGTCTATATGCTTTTTCCTTTATGTATTGTTATTAGACTTTTACTTATATCTTTTTTTTTATAAAAAAAAGTGTTATATTTATTTTAAATATTTGAAAACATATAAAATTTTATTTTATTTTTAGTATTTTAGTGTTAATTCAGAGTATATCTATATTGATAAAATGTCTTTCAAAATATTTTTTAAGATTTTAGTTCACAAATTCATATATTGTTAAAATTATTTTTGAATATTTTATTGTTACTTTCATATAGAGAGAGTGTGTCAATTGAATTTAACTTGGTTGGTTGGGTGGAATAATTGTTATCATCCTCACCCAAGTGCAAGTCCAATAAGTTGACACAATTTCGCTCTGGAATAGAGTAACTTTGTTGTGCTCTTAAGTGAGTTTATACTAAGGGCTGATGTAGTACCAACAACCTCTCTCTTGCCTTCAAGGTGATAAGGAGGTTGACTTTTTTCCTCAAGCCATACCCAATTCCTATTTTTTTCTTCAACTGAGTTTATCTTGGATGGTTGGGAGGATAGAGTAATTATCTTGTACTCTTTAGTGATTCTATATTGAGGGCTAGCCTAGTACCAACAACCTGCTTAGTATCGACAACCTCTCTCTTGCCTTAAGAGTATGAGGGGGGCTGACTTTCATCCTAATCCCAAATTGTTTCTTTAGAAAAAACAAACATAGATATATCTAGACAGTGAGATATTTAAAATAATTTTAATAGAATAAGAATTCATATTGTTCAAATTTTAGGAAATGTATTTAAGACTAAAATATAGTGATATTTTACAGAAGTCTACTATTAAATCATTTTGATAAAAAAAAATAGTTAAAAAAAGTCAATTTACATTTGTGAAAACAATTAATAATAATTATCTTCATAAACAAAGTTTTTTACTTTATTTAAAAAAATATTTAATTTTTACATTTATAAATATAATTAATATTAATTATCCAGAAAAAAAAATTCCCATTTCTTTATAAATTACAGACAAACCATTTAACTAAATATTTATAGTCCATATATTTTAAATTTATATTAACATTTTGACAGGGCTACTTCTATATAAATTTCTTTTACTTCCTTACATTTTTTTTTAAATGACGAGTCTTTATGAATTTTCATATTTGGTTCGACTACTATGATGTTTGTGTAGGGATGAGTATAATTTTAATATTTTTTTCATAAAGTTGGGTTGAAATTAGGTTAATCACTATTAAAAATGGATTATTTTTAAATTTGCATTATATTTTAATATTTTTAGTATCAATTAAATGATTAGTAAATATTAATAGGTATCAATTTATAATAAATGTCAAAATACTTAATAATACATTTTAAATTGTTAAAAATTATAGCAATTAACTAAATTATAATTTTATTTAAAATAATTAAGAATTCTATTAATATATAATTTAAACATATATATATTTAAAAAAAATATCTAACAAGATTCTTAATCATGGAGATTCATTTTAGGCTTTGTTACAATGTTATCGGCCAATACCATGGTTTATTAATACCAGATGTCTAAAAAACCAAAACACATTTCATATAAAACTTGTTGATATGACATTTTTTTAATTAATAAATTTAATTAAAAAAAGCAAAAAAGACATAACTACTTTATGAATAAATCTCAACCTTCAACCTGTATATATTATTAAAAATATTCTAGAACATTTTATAAATACTAAATCCCTATCATCCACCTAATAATTATTAATGATTAAATTAAAATTATAAAACCTTATTTTAAAATAAACATACTTTTTTCTTAATTATATATAAATAATTTTCAATTCTAAACAAATCTTTTAAATATAAAACAATATTTTTCTAAAAACAAATAAAAATAAAAATAAATAAATAAATAAAATAATAACGACAAACTTTCAAAATCAATAATAAAATATTTCAAAAAATTAGTTACAATTTTCAAAATTTATAAACAACTATTATAAATTTTAAAAAATTAGTTACAATTTTCAAATTTTATAAACAACTATTATAAATTTTAATGTTTTAAAACCATATTTATAGCGAATAATATTATGTGTATTTTTTTTATTTTTATTTTTTATATTTAAGTTAGTCTACAATGAGGCCAATTTTATTATTAAATAAAGAAACAATTTATCTATATGCCAAATATTGGAAGACTCTGTGAAGGATAAACACCTTATGAGACAGATTTTATTCCACTTGTAATTCTCGCTGTCAATCCTGGCTCATAAATTTATACTAAATAACTCGCGCCTCAATCAGTCCCCATAAATTTATACCAAAAAATTATTTATTTAGTGCCATGTCATAATGATGGTCGGTAATCTATATTTTATACTTGTTAATATATTGTTATGCCCTATTAAAGGTTTCTCTCGGTTGTGAAGTTGTTACTCTCTCTTTCTTTATTTCCTTCTTTATAATATTTGCTTTATTTAAATAATAAAATTTTATTATTATTATTATTATTAAATTAAATATATATATAAATTATTATATTAAAATATATTATAATAATAAAAATATGCATATTATGGTTTTCAGGTGAAATCTTATTTAAATTGGTTTTTTATTATATATATGGATTTAGCACCCTGAAAAATTTCGAGGACATTTTGATTGTGCAGGGTTACTCATCAAACTTGTGATTTCAATAAATTTCTGTTCGATTTTAGAGAAATTAGACCAGAAAAACCTATCGGAAAAGCTTCCAAAAATCGCACTAAAAACAACTCGCATAAATAATACACTCAAGATATTCAAGATGGACCTTTCAACTTAATTATGCCATGTAATCATTAATATGAATCAGTTGATGTCTTAAGTGCGTGTGTTTTCAATTAAAAAAGAAAACAGAAGGAATAAGAAGCAAGTGCACAAACCAAGAGGCTGGCAATGCACAGTGAATCCAGAAGAAGAAATAGAGGATGAGGGGGAGCCTAACGCCCCACCTGAACAACACGATGATCCTATAGGGGACAATTCCGCGGCAGCGATCCCAACGGTAAACAATCAGGAACACCTTTACTCCGATCCCGGAAAAATTACTACAGCAACAAACAAGAGTACAAAGTTTCACCAAAATCAGGCAGAGATGACAAGCATGGATCCAAGCATGGGAGGCATCAAAAGGCACCACCAATCAGATAACTCAGACTCAGATAAAGAAATAGGGATTCAGAATGCAGAATCACAGTTAGTCATTGCTTCGATCCAGCCCACTCAAGGAGAGTGGCGCAAGGTTGAAAAGAAAAAGGGGAGAAAAGCTTGAAGCGTGAGCCTCTCAGCTTTTTTGCCCTTTCTTTTCTCTCTCCTCTCTTTCTTTTTTTCTATTCTTTGTGCACGTTAGTCTTCTAACGTTGCGTGGGGTGCGAAAGCACTCGGGCCCATGTGGCAGATTTCGGAATGCTTCATTGCATCTGCTTGTGTAACTTTTCATTAAATTTTTTAATAAAAGGTTACCGTTTTTTTCCTTGGAAAAAAAAAAAAAAATAATGAGAAAATTAGTATGAGCTAAGAATTAGTTTATTCATTTTATATAAATGTTTAATTTAGGACGTCATCTTTATTTGAAAATATTTTAGTTATTCTTTTTCAACTTGATTTGATAAACCATAATGACAATCATGCAAATTTTTTATTGTTTTTAATATTAGTCTTTAAAGTTTATAATCACTTGGGTTTTAGTATTAATCATTTAGGTTTATTATTCCTTAAGTTTATTAACCTAAGAGTTCGTATTCTCAATGTATAATATTATTCACAGTGTATCATATTATTCACAGGGTTTATAATATTAATCTTAGGTTTTTATATAAATTTCTTGTCCAACGCATTGTCACATTGTGACAAAGGTTGTTTGAATAAAAAAATCAACCATGGTCCAATATGGAATTGTAACAAAGATTGTCTCAATATGAAACTCAACAATCGTAAATAGTTTATTTTAGCCTTTATAGTATTTATCTTAGGGTTTTTAGCGTTTATAATATTAATCCATTAGATTTAATACTACTTTGCTGGTTTATAATCTCTTGGTATTTTAATATTAATCTTAATCCCTTGATTTTTTAGTCAAGCTCTGTAGTGCTCAGGATCTCATAATTTGCAATGGTCTAAAGAAGTGGCCCAACTCTAGCCAGATGACTTGTATCCATGGGCTTGGTAGCAGTGTGGTAGACTATGTTATTTTCGATCTCCCTTTATACAATGAAATAATAAATTTTGACATCTTAAACGACCACGAGCCTGACTCTTATCATAGGCCTTTACTTATAACTCTCAATTTTGTCATGCATAGAGATCCCATAGAAGATAATCCTTATAGCCAAAAAGAACCTAATCTTTGATAGAAATAAAAACATCTTTCTAAATGAATTAAAAACTAATTTGCTTCCTTTATCTAGTATAGACAACATAGAAGACCTTTATCATAATTTTACTACAACCCTCTCATATTTTATTAGCAAGTTCTCAATTGAAGTTTCCAATAATAAAGGAAATAGCAAAACCAACCCATGGTATGACAAAGATTATAAAAGTGCAAGGAGAAAAATTAAGGAAGTTGTTGATGAATCTATTGAAATTGGCAAGATAAAAATATACAAAGCCCTAACTAAAAGGGAAAAAAGGAAGTATATTCGTAAAAGAAATGAGAATCTCTTACACCTCTCTAAGGTAGCTCCTAAGAAATTATGGAGGCAGATTCTAACTAGGAAAACTAAAGATAATAATAAAATTGCTTTACATGATTGGAATTCCTATCTCAAAAAGCTTTATGAATCTCCAAATGTGAGGGATAACTTTGAAACCCTGCTCACAACGAAAGAAGTTTTCTCTTTATAAGACATTGATTTTGGGTTTAAACAGTTGGAAAATGGGAAAGCTAAGGACATCGAAGGTTACCAGGTGGAAATCTTAAAAACTAGAGGTCCTGTCCTCATCCCCGACATCCACAAGATTTTCAATCAAGCAGTCAAGAAAGGGTTCCCTAAACCATGGACTCAGAGCCTCATTATCCCTATTTTTAAAAGTGGGGATACAAATAGCCCCTCTAATTATCTCACAATTATGATCAACCCTCTCTTAGCCAAGTTATATGGTATTATTTTGGAAAAAGAAGTTGAGCATATGGCTTGAAAGTGAAGGTAAGCAGGCGAAAGGCCAAGCAGGTTTTAGAAGGCTACATTCAACAATGGACCACCTTGTGATGCTTAGGATCATTGTGGGGGAATGCCACAATGATAAATCCAATCTCTTTTGTTGCTTTGTGGATTTTAGAAAGGCTTTCAATATGGTTCCTAGAAACAACCTATGGAATATATTAGAGGAGCTAAAGGTTCCTTTCGAGTTGAGAGCTGCCGCTATAAGTTTATACGAGAATGTAATTGCCAAGTTAAAGAGCAATGAGGGGTGGTTGAAATATATTAAGTGTAATATTGGAGTTAAACAAGGTTGCCCCCTCTCCCCTAACCTATTTGTCATTTACATCGACAAGCTAGAAGGTTGTTTAGAGGAAGTAGGTTATGCTGGCACAATCTTAGCTAGGATAGACATCATCCTTCTTCTCTATGCTGACGATATTGTTCTTCTCGCAAGGTGCCCATCTGATCTTGATAAGCAACTTAGACTCCTTAAGGATTTCTGCTCTACCATATGTATGACTATTAACATTGACAAAACAAAAGTTATGATTATCAAATCCAAGAAGGACACTTACGCTAATTTTATGTATGACAATAGTAACTTGGAGGAACTGTCTTCTTACAAGTACTTAGGAATTGATATTCATCACAAGCTGAACTTGAACTATAGTATTTGTTATAGACAAATTTGTGCCTTACAGCAACAAGCATGAATTGTCAATAATCCAAGGGATCCAAAGTTCCCTAAACATGATGTTCCTACCCCTAGAGGAACAAGGTCAGCAAACCAACAGCTCTCAGATCAGTTCTCCACCTGAAAACACTAAAAAACAAGCAATCCTGAAATCAAAGCAGGTGCTCCACTAGGTTTCTGCGCTGAAACTCAGTTGCTCCATGGTGTACCTGCGTTGCAAAGCAAGTGGAACAAAGGCCACCTGCGCTGAGTGAGATGGGACAAGTGGCACACTGAGTCATTTCTCTGGAATCTTCCAAAAATGACACTTGGACCAGGTATTTCGCCTTGTGATGAGTCAGAGGCTCTGTTTCTCCAAGTGGAAGCAAGGGTCTCCAAGTGGACTCAAGAACTGAAGATCAACTAAAGATTAACTGAAGAGAGAGAGGACACAAGGCAGCTACACATCAGTTGCAAGCCGACTCATCCTTTCTCAATTCATCTATATATTGAGCTCTCTCCTATGAGCTCAGGAGGCTGGAATTTTGTGCAAAGTAATGATATGTTGTTGGTTTCACTATAGAACTATTGGGTGATTGTTTGAGAGAGGTGAAGAGGAGAAATTCTTTCTGCTGGGAGGTGTTGCTGGGTTGGAGCCTTCAATGGTTGTAATACTCTCAGAACCTTTACTTCTTCATTAATAAAAGCTATTGAGGTTCTTCTATGTGCTCTTGTTTCAATAATATATTGTGATGATTGCATGTTTGGTTTACACTAATCCATGAACCAGTTATGATTGCATGCCTCTTGTAGTTTCCTTCTTTGTTATTTTGCAGGATCTCATTGTAGCTGGGCAAGCAAAAGAACAAGGAGCTAGGAGCAAGCGGCCAAAGAGAAGAGTTTGGATTCGACATTAAGCGCAAGGCAACGGTTAGTGCATTTCTCCATTCTCTTTTGCTTTCATAAAGAAGTAAACCTTAAGTAGTTTGTTTTACAGTTGTTGCTAAGGAACTATCACCCTTAGAGTGGGATAGGGTCATCCGAGTCGGATACTTTTCCCTACAACAAACTGGCGACTCCACTGGGGATCGTATCCTGTTGATTGTGTTTGTAGTATCTTGCTATTCATTTCCTGAACAAGAGAGTACCAAATCGAAAAGCTTTTGACTATATCAAAAGCGAAGTAGAGGGCAGCTACTCTGGCTCATTTCTGAGCAAGTTCATGATTTGAAGAGCTGATCTACAAGGATCCTTGTAAGCTATTAGTGATAGCTTTTCACCTTCCTAATCATCCCTTTGAGTGTGCTTGACTGATTGCTTCTGATTTGAGCAAAAACTATGCATTTTTGAGAAAATTGTGACCCGGAAACTGAGAAAACGCAACTTTCGTTTTCCAAAGCAGGTAGTACACAGGCTACCTACTTTGCAACGCATGTCCCGAAGGGGCTACCTGCGCTGAGAGCCAGACTGGCTGTGCAGCACCTGCGTTGGCCCAAATTTGCCTAGTGCATTTGGGGTTTCCTCCCTTTTTCTTGCCTGTTTTCACTATTGATTTGGCTGCCAGTTACCAGTCTTGCACCTGTTCTGAAACCAATATTACTTGCCATCATTCCGCCTCTGTTATATAACGAAATTGTACTTGTTCTTTTGTATTTCTTATTCATTTACAATTTCCCATAACGAAGAGTAAACTAGTCTTGCTTTTGGCCTCTTAGATCTGAACCTGTGTTAGGCATTTTGCTAGTCTAAAGAGTTAGCTTGTTTGTTGTCCATAGCTGATTAGTCATTTAATTTCGTCATTATGGTTTGATTTCATGTATTTCCAGTGATTAAACAAGTAAATCTTAAGGTGTCTTTTGATTTTGGACAAGCTTGTTTACTTTCGCTTTAAATCGAAATCAAAGTTATATAACAACTTTCCTTTTGTAACCCATCCACATTAAGAAAGGGAAAAGAAAATACATGCATTGTGCATTTTGCATTTGACTGTTTGCTTGACGATTTAGGAAAAATTTGCATTTAGTGTGTTCTCTATGATCTGTGTGAAAAGGTTTGCCTTTCTTTTCCCTCAGTAGTTAAGGTTTTCAAAGTTGAAAGATTGAAAAGTTTACTTCTCATCTTAGACTGCATTCAGGAATTTGTTACATACATCTCGTGGTGATCCTTAAAGGAAAACTGCTAAGCAAGATCAACATTAAAATAAATCCAATTTACATAACAACGCTTTGTAACATAACGCAAACAAATAGAGGTCTAGGTAGAGACGTGTTCCGGCATCGTTAAACATAGTGACTGTCGATCTCTACGAAGGTGGGTGATTCCTCCTGAGAGTCAGTGGCACTAATACGGACTTGTGCTCCCACGTACCGTCGCGTATATATTGGGAGACCCCTATAGGAACAAAGCCTTTATCCATAGGAAGCCGTGTCGGCCGCCCTACTGATCGCGATGCAGTGAACACAGCATTCACGAAGATCGACCACCCGTACCGTAAAACGTATTCTGTGGTTTCGCGAAAAGTTTGGCACACCCTCTGCCTAGAACTCCAGAGCAGTTTCTTTTGGCCTTTTTCAAACTCTATAACTGAAAAAGTCCATCCGAGCATTTGTCACTTCGGGCTTGTTAAAACATCGAAGGGGACTAGAGTCATCTTTAGCTTTTTCTCGACTCTTAAAACATGAAAAAGCAAGTTTGTGTCTAAAAGCGTCGTTAATAAAATTTATTTTAAACGGAACATAATCACCTCTTATTCCCACGTTGATCTTTCAGTTGAAAAGTATGGGGCCCACCAACCAAGGAAGTAACCTTGGTGGAAGTCCAAATCCCTTCTCCTCTTGGGGAGATGTTGGTGCGCCTCATATGGCCACATTGTCACTTCCAGGATTGACAATTGGCCTACCTGTATGGCTCTTTTCAACTAATGTAGTTCAAATCGCCACAAATCCTGAGCAGTCGAATCAACAATCAGACCAGTCTAGAGCTGCCCACCAGCCTTCCACTTCTTACATTTCTTCCTCTGATCCTTCATCTTCACAAGGTAGAGCCGGCAAAAGTCAGCCTCCCATGGAGAAGAAGGAAAAGAAGAAGAAAGAAAAGAAGCAGAAGGGGCCTATGGCGAAGGCGACTGGGGGCAAGCAAAAGACATCTGACAAAAATCCACACACTGCACGGACCGGGCCTAAATCGCCATGTGTCATTTGCAAAGGGACCCACTTCCATCATGATTGTCCTTGTATTCCCCGGATACTAAGGGACTGGTCCCCCAGGTTGCACAATCCGGTAGCATCAACCTCTGGTAGTCATGTTGATTGCAATCCGTCAACTAGCGAGAGTGAAGGATGAAAAGGGAGACCAAGATCACCCTGTATGTTGTGTGAAGGCGATCACGCCATCCACCGATGTCCATTCTTAGATGAGGTGAAGAGAGTTTTGGAAGATCGTCCGGTATCACCGTTACGACTTCCTCCTGAATACCAAAAACTCGTGCCTAATCCCTCGATAGTTGAAAATCCAGCTGGCCCGCTCAAGTGGTCAGCTGAAGTGTCGGTCATTGAGAATGAACCAACTGAATCCAGACCAGACGAAAGTCTAAAGGTAGAAATGGCAGTTGACCCGGTTCTTCCTTCAGAGGTTTCATCCTCAAATGACACCGTCGTTGAAGATTCATCTTCAAATGACACCCTCACTGAAGAGAATAAGGATGACACCGTCCAGATTCTTTTC
The DNA here is from genome assembly GCA_031772625.1 of Pinus tabuliformis. Taxonomy (NCBI): domain Eukaryota; kingdom Viridiplantae; phylum Streptophyta; class Pinopsida; order Pinales; family Pinaceae; genus Pinus; species Pinus tabuliformis. Next base: position 89,111,905 of record CM062820.1, read on the forward strand.
ATCAACACAGACTCTGATGAGCATCAGGGCAATGCGCCCATTCCTTTATCGCAGGAAGGAACATCGTCAGGGTCGTATCCGGCCGTGTATTCGGTCCCACCACCAAGCAACCTGGTTGTATCCTTTGATTGGAACCAACTAGGCAGACCCCGGTTACCAGCCAGTATACCATTCAGAATCATTGTCCAAATCTATAGAATGGTAATGGCTGGAACCATCATTGATGAAGGGGCATCTGTGAGTATCCTTTCCTCTATTGCTTGGAAAGCACTGGGTTCCCCGGCACTTTTACCTGAGATGAGAAATCTATCAGGTTTTGATAAAGGAACCAGTCGCCCGTTAGGGATTCTCCCCAATGTTCCCATTACATTGAAGGGGAAGACAGTTCATATGAACGTCATGGTCGTCCAGGGACCCTTGGTTTATAACTTACTCCTTGGACGAGACTATATATATTGCATGGAGGCAATAGTGTCCTCGCTCTTTAGAGTCATGTGTTTTCCGCACGAAGGAAGAATGGTCAAGCTCGTAGACCAACTTTCATTTCCAGGATCACGCATCGCAAATAGTCAAATACCATCCCTAAACGGCTTATTCACTCAAGAAATGCCTCCACCCCCGGTTCTACTTCCCGATGAATGCGAGTGATTCGGAAAGATATAACTGGGACCCAGGGGGCATGCACCCTGGCCTGCCTTGGGCAGAGGAAACCTTGGGTATAAAGTTGATTTCCGCAGAAGAATATGACTAGTCCGTACCCCGTCCGAAAGAAGGAAGAGAGGGTTGTTCTAGAATAAGATTCTTTTGTCAAAGTTATGTGAGCGAAAAGATCGTCTCCCTTTGTCTAAAAAAGTAGGCTCTCCTAAGGAGGAGATCCATTTGTGGCAGCAAGTAGCCACCATCTTTGAATGTCAAGCCTCACCCATTAAAACAATATGTTTTGAAGGATAAGTAGGGGCAGTCTTCAAAGAAAGAGATGAAATTGCTGCAACAAGTAGTCACCATCCTTAGCAACCTAATGATAGACACCGCCGAAAAGAGAGTTTAGTTTGCGGCAGCAAGCAAAACCATTTTTCGGATAATAAGTAAGAGGCAGCGCCTCGAAATTATACTTTATACCTGGGGGCATGCAAACCTTTTGAAGTGCAAGCATGGGACGACTATTTATTTTTTTAAATTTTTAGGTCCTCCCTTTAAACCTATAGGTCTAACCCGTTAAACTCGTAGGATTAGCCGTTTCCAGCTTGCATAAAGAAAGGATGTGGGGCAAAAGTTAAAACTTGCCAAATTGGAGTAACTAGTGAGGTATAGCTCCTTAAATATGACTACCTCACCTGAGGCGTTTCTTGTATTATGACTGGTATATTCGAGCAGTTTTAGCACACAGTTCATGCTCGTTAAAAAATAAACGCAAGATTCGAGCAGTTTTAGCACACAGTTCATGCTCGTTAAAAAATAAACGCAAGATCCGAGCAGTTTTAGCACATAGTTCATGCTCGTTAAAAAATAAACATAAGTTGTGAGCAATCTTCCCCTAGAGTTCAAGCTCACCCAGAAAAAATGAACCGGTAAATAACCTTGGTAAATGTAACCTTTGACAGCCATATTAAAGCCCTTGGTCGTGTTCTTGCAGTCTCACCTCCATCCGTTCATCTGGCGAATCGTTCATCTCCATATGTTTGTTTACCCATTTTGAGGAACAGCTGCGAAGAGTGATTTCACTAAGCCATCCTTGAGACACTGCCGTGATTGGAATATTCCAACCTGTACCTGGAATCTGCTACTGCCCTGTTAATCACTCGTTCCTCGAAAGACGAGTCGTCTTTAATCTCTTTTCACTGACTCGTAAAATATGAAAAGATTGCCGAGTTTTGGCCTTCCAGCTCGTTAAAGCGACCGGAAAGCTATCCCTCCTCTAGATTTTAATCTTTTTGGACCTGAGGGATTATTGCACAAAAAGATCGAGCGCTTGTTTTGTTCGGCTCGTTAAAACAATCGAAAATTCATCCCTTCTGTATTGTTTTATACTTTTTCGGACTTAAGGGATTAGAAGACGAAAAAGGAATTTTGGAGTTAACTTTCCGTACCTTTTCAGACTCTCTAAAAATGAAAAGGACCGAGTTTTCCTTGTCGTTAGACTCGTTAAAATGATTAAATAGCGACAAACTTGTCTTTAGACGAGAACGAGTTTCCCTATCGCTAGGCTCGTTAAAACATAGCGATGGGCTTGCCCGAAGGGCAGGTTATAGAACAAGCATATGTTATCCTCCTCAAGCTTGACAAAAATAAAGAGGTACTGGTCAGCAATGACTGGGGAAAAAATTGGGAGAACCTCACAGCATTAATGGTAGCAAGTCGCTCTTGAACATGACACTTTGTCCTCCGTATCACATCGGGTTGGGTTGTTTCATTCACCGGTCTCATAACCATGGTCCTCGCCACACCATCCACAATTGGGGTAATGCTACCGATCCATCACATCAGTGTCGTTATATGTTCAAGAGATGTGGTTCTGCAAAGAGTCAACCGTGTCCCACCCACTGCCATACATTATCCTTCATCCACTTCATGACTGCCACCCTGAATTATACATCACAGTTTGTTTTCACCTCATCACAATCACTAGCTCCGTTCCGTGTCACTGATGTGGGATTCATTAAGGCCCTCCTTTGACGGATCGCTCCTTGTCGACTTCAGCTCATTATCCAAGGAGTTGATCTAGGAACAACCCCTTCAGTACTTTGAAGCTTGCATGCCTCAATGGCAAGTTTCTCACTTCCGGCGATAGGTATACATCAATGACCTTCGACTAGAGGATTTTGCATGGTGGTCGACGCCAACTCCTTTATTCCCACCATGTGAATTGTACTGCTGTACCTTGAGGGTCATCATCCTTATCGGTGATTCCTCTCGCGCTTGTTAACGGTTTACATCATTGGCCGGTAATCAAGCGATGTCTTTCCATGTTCGACTTCAAGAAATTCTCACATGGATCGACTTGTACATCGAGTGAAGATCGGAAGAGATTGAAGACCCTGGATCTAGTTTCATCCATCCGGGCTGCGATATATATTCAGGACATAAAGACATTTGATATGTACATCATTGCAGCAGATGATCCTCCTCCTCAAAGGATGATAATTTCAGCAGAGAATTATCAGTCTACAATCAGACGATCGTCTGTTCTATGTACCAAAATGTGTTTATAAAGCTGAGCATGGGAATGCCCGCCTCAGCTAGATCATGAAAATGTATGAAAAATAATGTATCGTATTGTATCTTATTACAGGACACTTCTCAGCAGATTGAATGAACTTCGGATCCTCTCAATAAAGCATTTCACCCGATAAACGACCTCATACTTTAGGGGGCATCTGTTATAGACAAATTTGTGCCTTACAGCAACAAGCATGAATTGTCAATAATCCAAGGGATCCAAAGTTCCCTAAACATGATGTTCCTACCCCTAGAGGAACAAGGTCAGCAAACCAACAGCTCTCAGATCAGTTCTCCACCTGAAAACACTCAAAAACAAGCAATCCTGAAATCAAAGCAGGTGCTCCACTAGGTTTATGCGCTGAAACTCAGTTGCTCCATGGTGTACCTGCGTTGCAAAGCAAGTGGAACAAAGGCCACCTGCGCTGAGCGAGATGGGACAAGTGGCACACTGAGTCATTGCTCTGGAATCTTCCAAAAATGACACTTGGATCAGGTATTTCGCCTTGTGATGAGTCAGAGGCTCTGTTTCTCCAAGTGGAAGCAAGGGTCTCCAAGTGGACTCAAGAACTGAAGATCAACTAAAGATTAACTGAAGAGAGAGAGGACACAAGGCAGCTACACATCAGTTGCAAGCTGACTCATCCTTTCTCAATTCATCTATATATTGAGCTCTCTCCTATGAGCTCAGGAGGCTGGAATTTTGTGCAAAGTAATGATATGTTGTTGGTTTCACTATAGAACTATTGGGTGATTGTTTGAGAGAGGTGAAGAGGAGAAATTCTTTCTGATGGGAGGTGTTGCTGGGTTGGAGCCTTCAATGGTTGTAATACTCTCAAAACCTTTACTTCTTCATTAATAAAAGCTATTGAGGTTCTTCTATGTGCTCTTGTTTCAATAATATATTGTGATGATTACATGTTTGGTTTACACTAATCCATGAACCAGTTATGATTGCATGCCTCTTGTAGTTTCCTTCTTTGTTATTTTGCAGGATCTCATTGTAGCTGGGCAAGCAAAAGAACAAGGAGCTAGGAGCAAGCGGCCAAAGAGAAGAGTTTGGATTCGACATTAAGCGCAAGGCAATGGTTAGTGCATTTCTCCATTCTCTTTTGCTTTCATAAAGAAGTAAACCTTAAGTAGTTTGTTTTACAGTTGTTGCTAAGGAACTATCACCCTTAGAGTGGGATAGGGTCATCCGAGTCGGATACTTTTCCCTACAACAGTATTGAGAAAAGGATTATGGGGGGTGGAAATCTTATTTTGGTCTTGAAAATAATTATACAATGGAAAACCTCGTAATGCGGGATAGAAAGAAGCTCCTCTTTGAAACTTTAGTCACTCCTGTTATCTTATATGGATGTGAGGTTTTGGGGTTGCAGCATCTCTAGAGAATCTTGGAGAAAGATTGAGCAAATCCAGAAGTGTTTTACAACGTATAACCTCAAAATTAAAAGCAATTCACTCTATCCTATTCTCCTTATAGAAGTGGGTATTTCCCCTATCGAGAGCCTAGCTATGACTAGGCTTTTGTTGTACAAGAACAAACTCAATAACATAGGAGACCATAGACTTCCTGAGCTAGCTTTAAATTCTAGCCAAAATCGCCTAAGGCTCAAGCAAGGTTGGTATAAAGACACTAGGGCCTGGTTAAACCATTGGGAGATTGATGAGAATGTTGCATTGCAAAACATTAATAACATTAAAAATATTGTTACTTCTAAGTTCAAAGAAAAAATGTGGTGTGAGAAAGATTTAGCAACTAAAAGAAAATTAATATACTATAAGGAGGTCATCAACTCCACCCTAGAAGATCAAAAATATCTCTTTGTTTTAACTAGCTCAAAGAAGAAAATTAATATAGCCAAGATTAGAACGAACTCTCATGAGCTCCATAGTGAAATGGGTTGTTGGGAAGTTCCTAAAACACCATGGATGGAAAGGATCTGCCATCTCTGTGATAATACGAACATTGAGGATGAAAATCACTTCCTCTTAGAGTACCCCACGTACAACCACATTAGATCTCAATTTCATAATCTTTGTTGCAATATTGACCTTTCTGACCTTTTATGATGTCAAAATTATAGTGAGCTCGGGAGGCTTCTCTTCAAACTTTTTGAGCATAGGAATAAAATCTTAAATCAGACTAAATAATTCATTTCTTTAGGTCCGATAGACCAAAGTTTGGTCTCAGTGGACGTTAACCACCACCACCACCATCATCATCATCATTTTTAGTATTAATCCCTCAGGGTTATTATTATATGAATCCTTCCAATTTATTAATATAAGGGTTCACATTATTATTTAATTATATTATTTAATATTATTTAACTATTAAATATTATTTAATTATTTAATTTTAAATTCTTTATTACTATTTAATTATTTAATACAAATATTAAAAATTTATTATAATCAGTTTAAAATAATTAATAATTATAGCATTGAGAAAAGGATTAATGGGGGGTGGAAAGCTTATTTTGGTTTTGAAAATAATTGTAAAATGGAAAACCTCATAATGTGGGATAGAAAGAAGTTCCTATTTGAAACTTTAGTCACTCATGTTATCTTATATGGATGTGAGGTTTGGGGTTGCAACATCTCTAGAGAATCCTAGAGAAATATTGAGCAAATCCAGAAGCGTTTTATAACGTATAACCTCAAAATTAAAATCAATACACCATATCCTATTCTCCTTATAGAACTGGGTCTTTCCCCTATCAAGAGCTTAGTTATGATATCAAGAGCTTAGCTATGACTAGGCTTCTGTTGTACAAGCACAAACTCAATAACATAGGAGACCATAGACTTCCTAAGCTAGCTTTAAATTCCATCCAAAACCACCAAAGCCTCAAAAAAGGTCAGTATAAAAATAGCAGGGCCTAGTTAAACCATTGGGAGATCTATGAGAATATTACATTGCAAAACATTAATAACATTAAAATATTGTTACTTCTAAGTTCAAAGAAAAAATGTGGTGTGAGAAAGATTTAGCAGCTAAAAGAAAATTAGGATATTATAAGGAGGTCATCAACCCCACCCTAGAAGATCAAGAGTATTTCTAGGTTTTAACTAGCGTAAAGAAGAAAATTAATGTAGCGAAGATCAGAACAAACTCTCATGAGCTCCATAGTGAAACGGGTCGTTGGGTCGTTCCTAAAACACCATGGATGGACAAGATCTGCCATCTCTGTGAGAATATGAACATCGAGGATGAAAATCACTTCCTCATAGAGTGCCCTGCGTACAACCACATTAGATCTCAGTGTCATAATCTTTGTTGTAATACTAACCTTCCTAGCCTTCTTCAATGTCAAAATTATAGTGAGCTCGAGAGGCTTCTCTCCAAGATTTTTGAGTATAGGAATAAAATCTTAAATCAAACTAAATAATTCGTTTTCTTTAGGTGTGATAAACCAAAGTTTGGTCTCAATGGACCTTAACCACCATCATCATCAATAATTGTTATTAAGATTTTTATTATTAATTAATATTACTACTATTATCCATTAATATTATTATTAAATAATTTTTTTAATATCATTAAACTATATAATATTTTTTTAATAATATTAAATTAAATTAAATATTAAATAATTGATGATGATAATTAATGTCTATTAAAATTAATTTATCATCCCAAAAAACTTTGGGAGTGCATAACTGCCAGATTTCACTTCTAAATTTATAAAAATTAGCTTTTAGTCAATATAAATTATAATTATTTTATTATTTATATTAATTTATATATATATATATATATAATTATTATTAATTATAATAATAATATTCACGTTTTTTTTAATATTATTTATTTATTAATGTTAAATATTCCAATCACATTGATATATAATATATAAATATAGTTGTGTTAATTTTATATCATGGTTTAACTTATTTCTTCATCTTCATTTGAAAATACTTCGTCATCTTCATTTGAAAAGACTTTAACTATTTTTTTCAACCTTAGTTTGATTAACCATAATGACCATCAGACCAATTTTTTAACCATTTTCTCATGGTAAAATAAACTAAAATTAATTTCATCCGGCAGGATAAGGATAATCATAATGGAAAGTTTTCAGAAAAGAAAACTCTTTAAATAAAATATGCATTCGATCTAAATTCTCAACTCCGTCTCAGTCTGCAACACTTCAGTACATAAAATGATTTTCATTATTGTAAAGGTATGCATGCATCTTATTCATGTCAACCTCCATCAGCATATGGGGAATGAAATCAGTCGAATCGTTACTTTTAGAAATTAAACGGTTCGAGGTAAAACGTAGATAATATTCGAGGTAAAACGGTTCGATTCCTCAATTCGAGGGTTAATTTGGCTTCCTGCAGTTCTTTCGAATCTGTCCGCTAGTTCCAGTAAGAGGCTTGATATTTCCCATCTTAATCATGGCGGCGGCAAAGTCCGAGAAGAAGGTGTTCTGGTTGGAGGCGTATGTAGTCACCTGTGAATCAGTGGAGCCACCGTTGAAGAGTTCCTGGTCGGAGTGGAGAAGCCCTTTCTTGCTTTTCAGATTGCTGTAATAGTTTTTGTCAAACACAGTGGGAGTCATATAATCCAATGGCGACAGGTTGCTGTCTCCGGAGCCTGTGGTACTCGGACACTTTGAACGCAATGAAGTGGAGTACGTAGTATCTATGTTGGTGTCGTTGTAAATATGGGCTCTGAAATTCTTGCATTGCCCCTGCTCGATAGTATGACCACCTGCATATTGAATATAACATCTCAATACAAAACCACCAATGATGAATGAATATTCTTAGACCAGTAGGAATTAGGTTTTCTGTTTTATGAATGAATATTCTTAGACTAGTAGGTATTAGTTTTTTTTCCCAACTAAATTTGTTAGGGATTCGAATTCGTTTATATGTTTTTTTACCATTTTTTCCATGTAAGATAGAGATTTGGACACAATTTTCACAAATTAAGATATGTCTCTAGAAATTTAAACTCGCCCATAAACATAATATGTGTCTCTACGAGATAAATTCAACTCCTTAGACAAAAACAATAAGACCAGTAGGCATTAGTTATTGATGGTTAGTACCAGGAATTTTTGTATGGTAGGAATAATAATATTACAATTACCTGCAAGTGCAACCATCTCCTTTGTGTAGAGTCCCTGCGCTTGGAATAGTGAGATGAGTTTGCTCAGACTGGAAGTGGGAGGCGGAATGTTATTGTTTGCACCGCTTTTGCTGGCTGTTGTTGAGTCTCGCCTCCCCAACATTACCGTCCATGTAGGCCCGCCGAGCTGGCAATTGACCATTTGATAAGATATATTAATCATTACATGATATGATCTTTCAGTTATTGAAACAACAATATAAGCAAATCTGAGCAAAGTTAATGGGGCTGGCTTACTTCAACAACAGAATCGCGAGCAGCGATGGCGAGAATGTCTGCACAGGAAACGACTCCGCTGCAGGCTTTCTCGACATTGATCTTTATGGTATCTATCACGTCGAATCCTCTCGCCGAATTGGCATTGGGATTAGCTGTCTTCTCTCCAGTAATCGTCGAGGAGTCGTCCAACAGCACCGCAACCCTGCGAATAAAACCGAGGAAAGCATTACTTATCAATAATATCTCAGTTGCCTCTCAACAAAAATAAGTTGAGAATAATTAATATTGTTTTGATATTAATGGAGAAAATAGTTACATTGTTGTAACTTTCTCCCTAGTTTAGTATTAGTTCCTATAGTTATGGGATTTGGGTGCAACTTCCTATTTCTTAGTATTGTATTTAATGATGTAATATTTGTTTAATTGACGAATAGAGTGGACGAGAGTGATCTCTCAAGTTTTTGTGAGTGTAGTCCCCAGGTGCAGGCCACACCTGGGAGCTACATCTTTTTCTTTTCAATTCTGTTCACATTTTATCTTGGTATCAGAGCTCAACTTGAGTGAGCCTCATCTTTTGTCACGTGTGTGGCGGAATTGCCTGTGTGGCTAGAATAGCCTGTGTGGCTTGAAGTGCCTTTGTGGCTGTGTGTACACGAGAGCTCTGTGCTCAATTGAGCAGGTGGACTGCAGGACACCTGGCTCGGACTCATAATTTTTTTTTTCTGAGTGGAAAGGCCAATTACCGCGGATTTTGCACTGATAGTCGCTCCAGCAGCCCGATTAGCACGGATTTTAAGGGATAAATCGCGCTAAAGCGCCAGAAAGCCCGATTACCGCAGGATTTTACCAAGAAAGTCGTGCCAATTAAGATACTTACACCGATTTTTAATTAGCGCGGATTTTTCGCTCGGGGTAGCGCCAAAGGGATCTCTGAATAGTGTGAACTTCGTTTGGCGGTTTTCAAACGGTGCAGATCGGCGGAGTTGCAGATCCGTCCGGGAGAGACAGATCGGGAGAACGCCAGGGGTGATCTGCGGGAAGCCTCGACTTCGTTTGGCGATTTGCAGGAGAGCAGAATCGACGAAGTGGTAGATCAATCCGAGAGAGGTGGATCGGATCAATTGTGATCAGATCATTGTTTCGGCTGTGCTGAAAACGCTGAATTTGCTCAGTGGAGCCGGAGTGCCAGACACTGTAGATCGGTGGCAGAAGTGACAGATCCATCTGTCAGGTATTGTTTTTGTTGTTGTTAAGTAGATTCACAATGAGTAATACGATGGAATCTTACCTTAGCGAATTTGGTAAACTCAACGGGTCTAACTTCACGAATTGGAAGTTTAAGATCCAGACCCTGCTCGAAGGTGCGAATGCTTGGACTATAGTGACAAGCGATGAGCAGAAGCCGACTACAACCACACAGAAGGAAGACTGGGAAAAACGAGAAAACAAGGCCAAAGTCCTGTTGAAGATGTCTGTGAAAGACAATGTCATTGCACACATCAGAGACTGTAAAACGTCCGCAGAGATTTGGACGAAAATCAAAAGTCTGTATGAGACCCAGAATGCAAACAGAGTTTTGGCTCTTAAAATCAAGCTATTTTCAATGAGGATGGACGAAAGGGACTCTGCTACTGCATTTGTCGCGCGAATTAAGGATGTTAAAGACGGATTGGGGGCCATTGGAGTGGCGGTGGCTGTTGAAGATCTTGTTGCAATTACAATGAATGAGATGCATGATGATTTCCAAACCTTCATCATTGGAGTCTCGGCAAGGGAGAAAACACCCACGTTTGATGATCTCACTGCAATCTTGTAGCAAGAGGAAGAGCGACGGCAGAACCTGAATCTGAACCCCCAAAGTGACGATCTCGCGCTGATGGAAAAACGACGACTATCTAAAGGGAAGCAGTCACAGTAGCAATCAGTCCAGAAAGGAGGAACAACACATAAACATCACTGTCATGAAGGTATGCTTGCAAATCATTATGAAAATAAATGCTTTTATTGTGGAAAGAAGGGTCATATACATAGAGATTGTTATTATAAGAAGCAGGCTGATGAGGCAAGGAGGAGACAGGTAAATCCAAAACACAGAGGATATTTTGTTGAAGAAGAAGACTTCAGTCATGAATTTCGACTGTTCACAGTCGACTGTGCCCTTTCAGCATTGAATGAAGATGACATCTGGTATGTCGATTCCGGAGCATCCTCTCACATGACAGGTAATAAGGAATTTTTTGATAATATTGAAGAAATTATAAATGGATCAAAAATATATCTAAGGGATGATAATGGATATCAGATTAAAGGTCATGGGGTGATTTCAGTTAAGTTACCAAATGGAAAGATTAGTCACCTTTCAAATGTTTTATATGTACCTGGAATAAAGAAAAACCTAATATCTGTATCCATGATGGCTGATCAAGATATGCATGTCGAATTCTTCAAGACTCACTGTGTGATAAAGGATTGCAGGAATGAAATTGTTGCAACAGGCATGCGAGTTGGAAGCCTATACAGACTGGATGCAAAAAGTATATCAAAGCAAGCCATGGTTGGAAGAGAGTCGACAACTGAGCAACTCTGGCATCAGAGGTTTGGTCATCTGAATCTACAGGATCTCATGTTGTTACAAAAGAAAGGTATGGTCAAAGGTCTCCCAATCTTTTGTAATATTCAGTTAAACTGTGATGGTTGTGCCTTAGGAAAGATGCACAGAGAACAGTTCCCTGTGCATGATAGGAGGAGGCAAACATAAATCTTAGAGCTAGTGCACACTGATGTATGTGGTCCCATGCAAACAAGGTCGCTAGGGGGAGCATACTATTTTTTGTTGTTTACTGATGACTGCACTAGATATTCATGGATTTGTTTTTTAAACAAGAAAAGTTAGACTTTCCAATGTTTTATAGATTTCAAAACCCTGGTGGAAAAACAGTTTGGAAAAAGTATTAAAATTCTCCGATCTGATCAAGGAGGAGAATACAAATTAAAGGAATTCATGAAATACTGCAAATCTCACGGGATTGTTCAACAGTATACAGTACCACACACACCACAGCAAAACGGAGTTGCAGAGCGTAAAAAACAGAACCTTCATAGAGTGCGCAAGGTGCATGCTGCAAGGTAAAGCTCTATCTAATATTTTTTGGGCAGAAGCGATAAATACTGCTGTATATTTGAAAAATAGAAGTCCTACCAGGTTTCTTGGCTTCAAAACCCCTTTTGAAGCCTTATATGGATTTAAACCAGGAGTAAACCATTTAAGAGTCTTTGGGTCAAAGGCATTTGCACATGTACCCAAAGCTGATAGAAAGAAACTAGACCCTAAGGCAGTGAAATGCATCCTTGTTGGTTATGGTACAGAGTTTAAAGCATACAAATTATTCAATCTTGAGTCTCGTAAGACATTTGCAAGTAGAGATGTAGTCTTTCATGATCAGGTACAAGAAAGGAAAGTTGATGTTGGAGATGATTGGCACATTCCATTGCTGTTGGAGGAAAGTAGCGAGGATCAAAGGGAGCAGGAACAGGAGCAGAAAGAAGAGAATGAAGAAGAACAACAAGAAGGTGAAAAAGAAGGCCTAGTTATTACAGAGGAAAACAAATTTGAGGTAAGTCCCCTACCAAGGAGGTCAGGTAGGAAGACTCAATTACCATTGAAGTTGAGAAACTATGCGTTGATGTCAAAGTTTTTGAACATTATAGAGCCCTCTAATTATATAGAAGCTAGTCAATTTGAGGAATGGAGAGTTGCAATGAATGAGGAGATGGAATCAATTCTTAGAAATAATACTTGGGAATTAGTAGAGATACCTAAAAACAAAACACCTATAGGAAGTAAATGGATGTTTAAACCTAAAATTAATGCAGATGGAAGTATAGATAAGTTAAAAGCTAGGTTGGTTGCAAAAGGATACTCACAGCAGGAAGGTATTGATTTTGATGATACTTTTGCACCTGTAGCAAAGCTAAATACAATCAGATTACTTATTGCTTTAGCTACTAAATGTAATTGGGAATTACACCAACTAGATGTTAAATCTGCATTTTTAAATGGTGAGTTAAAAGAAGAAATTTACTTAGTACAGCCAGAAGGATTTGTAAAGCAGGGGCAGGAACAACTTGTTTGTAGCTTGAAAAAGGCTTTATATGGTTTAAAGCAAGCTCCCAGGTCTTGGTATGAGAATGTTGATTCTTTCTTTATTGAGCATGGTTTCCATAGAAGCTTAAATGACCCAAATTTGTATACCAAGTACAATGATCAGGGGCAGATTATTTTGATTTCTCTATATGTGGATGATATGATTCTAACAGGAAATGCAGATGACTTAATCAGAGGAATCAAAAGGCTCATGGCACAAGTATTTGAGATGAAAAATCTCGGAAGCCTTAACTATTGTCTGGGATTAGAAGTATTCAGAGATACTGGGCAAACTTTTCTTACCAAAGGGAAGTATGCTAGAAATCTGTTGGAAACATTTGGGATGGATCGGTGTAGATCAGCAGCGACACCTTTGCAGCAAAATCTGAAATTGAGAAGTGACGATGGCACTAAGGAGGTAGATGCCACAATGTACAGACAGCTGGTTGGCAGCCTGATATATCTTACAACAACCAGACCTGACTTGGCATACTCAGTTAGTGTGTTGAGCCAATTCATGTCGAAACCGCGTGAAAATCACTGGACAACAACAAAAAGCGTGTTGAGGTATCTTTGTGGTACTGTTCATTTTGGTATTTTATACACTGATGTATCTGATGTTACTCTAGCAGGTTTTTCAGACTCAGACTGGGCAGGTAACCTGGATGATCGAAGTTCCATCACAGGTTATGCATTCAACATAGGTTCCGGGGTCATAACATGGAGCAGCAAGAAACAGAGTACTGTAGCTTTGTCATCATGTGAAGCTGAGTATCAAGCATTGTGTGCAGCAACATGTGAAGTGATCTGGTTGAGGAGACTTTTCAAAGATGCAGTAAAAGAACAAAAACAACCCACTTCTATCAAAAGTGACAACCAGAGCACCATCAAATTAGCATACAATCTAGTGTTTCACAAAAACACCAAACATATAGACACTCAGTTCCATTTTGTTAGAGAGAAAATACAGTAAAAAGAAATTGCTGTTGAATATTGTAAAACTTGTGACAATGTCGCTGATATTTTTACAAAGCCTCTTGCATGAGTGAAATTTGAATTGTTTAGAAAGATGCTAGGAGTCCAGGAGAACCCTTTCTCCATTAAGTAGGGAGTTGATAATAATTAATATTATTTTGATATTAATGGAGAAAATAGTTACATTGTTGTAACTTTCCCTAGTTTAGGATTAGTTCCTATAGTTATGGGATTTGGGTGCAACTTCCTATTTCCTAGTATTGTATTTAATGATGTAAGTTTTGGTTGATTGACGAATAGAGTGGACGAGAGTGATCTCTCAAGTTTTTGTGAGTGTAGTCCCCAGGTGCAGGCCACACCTGAGAGCTAAATCTCTTTCTTTTCAATTCTGTTCACATTTTATCTAGATATAGCATATCAATAAGAATATCAATTTTGCGTATTTTATAGCATATCACTAATAATATCAATTTTGGGTATTTTTATTTGGATGGAGGATTTTGGGAATATTTTTAGAGAGGGTAAGTTCAAACAATTTACTTAGTTTTTCTCTATTAGCTTTTCAAAATATTCTAAAAATATGGTATACCGATAATAATATCAATTCTTCCTTGCTATGATTTAGGTTCAAGGAATACACTTTCTCTATAGGATAGTAGAATTCTTGCTAAATCATAAGATTTGGTATATTTGTAAATGGTATATTTGATTTACAAATTACTGGATATATTTTTATTCTTGTAATGGTAGCCACAAAATTTGGTGTTAGACCTAACCGAAATCACTTTAAAGAGTTACCACGATGATTCAAAATAAATAAAATTAATACTGCACTTTTATGGCTATAAAAATGGCGATAAAAAATTTTAGAAATATTTCAAGAATTTGATAGACAGAGACAAGTTCGCAACAATTAACCTCACCCCTACCTATAAGATTTTCAAACTATTTAAAAAATCCAGAATTAAATTAAGTTCAAAACCAAATCAATTATTACACTTACATTAACGAAGCAGTCCTGAAAGTGCAGGCGGAGCAAAGACGCACCCATCCATTTCTCCTTAGCGACCGCTTGCTTCACCGCGGCTTTCACTACCGACAGTGCCGTCGGGCAAGATTTGTCATAAAACGTGGAGCTCAGCTGCCCCTTCGCAGTATCAGGAATAGAACACACAATAAACACCATTGCAGCAATACACGCGAAGCTCTTCATGGAAGAAGCCATTTTTTTGCTTATAGAATAAACCCAAGAAACAACTTTATTTAGCAGTATTGCAGGATGCTTTTGGGAGATCTGTGATGGGAAATTTATAAGGGAAGATGTGGAAACATGAGGAGCAAATTCAAGTGAGGAAAAAGGAGTTGGTCCAATAAACACAATGGGGTGGTTGATTGATTTGTTGTAGAAAAGACATCAGAAAATGATGGATGCTTCACTAAAGTATGACTGTACTCCCCTGTGCAATTATTAAACTTCACCGCCCATGCTACACCATTATAGCTGATTAATATAAGAAATGTTTTTTTACATGTGCGGATTTTATAAATATGTTCTTGAATGCATGAATAAATGTAGCTTTCTGAAAAAATCAACAAAATTGTGTATATAAATTGGAAAAAAACAAACGTTTCTCCTAATTAAACTACGTGGAGATGCAAAGAATTGAGTCTTTCTCCGTATGTTGGCGCCACCAGACTTGCTCAAATTTCAACGAGGAGTCGACCGTGCGATCTCACAAGATTTGTTGCTTTAAATTCAAATGGGCGTGAATGTTGCCCTGTGAATGTCGGTCGCTTTCTTTACTTCGCATTAATCACGGATAATGTAAAGTTTCATTTGTATTTGTTTTTCTCTTCAACATTAAATTGATATGTTGACTTTGGACCATTTATTATTAAAAGCAAGTGATATTTCCAACGAATTTTCGGCTGGTCCATCTTTTCTTTTGTCAACACGGAGAGGAGATGATCTTTATGTTTTTAGGGTTTTAGTCAAAGCTACAGTTGGATATCATTCATGAAAGGGCAAACCAACAAAAAGGCCATAGATTCATGACATCCCACATTTAAAACCTTAAAGGCCATAGATTGATGACCTCCCACATTTAAAATCTCTTAGGCCATAGATTGATGACCTACCCCATTTGAAATCTCTTAGGCCATAGATTGATGACCTACCCCATTTAAAATCTCTTAGGTTCGATAGGTGGGATTTTTAAATGTTTTCACTTTACCCTTTCTTCTTCCTTTTTCCCGGGTTTAAGTTAACCAAGAATGAAATATTTTGTGTTAATGAAATATTTTGGGTTTGAGTAATTAATGGTGAGAATAAGTCAAAAAACTTTAGTTCGAGCATAAAATTTGATGAAGTATCCACAAGAGCTTACTCGATGAGATGGTTACATAGTAATGCTCGACAAATTTTTGTTAAAAAAAAAATAGGTGAGTTTTGATTTTTTTAGAAATAAGTTGGAGAAGTTATTTTCTAATATAAATATAATTTTCAGCTTCCCTTATTTTATGCAGAAGGGGAAATGATTCACATTTTGTGACTCGGTTGTCATAGTGAGTTTTTTTCCTTTTTGGGAATAAGGGAAAAAATGTTGGGAAGTTCCAGAGGGGAGGAAGGAGGAACTCATGTTTTCTCTGTGTAACTACAATTTTGAAGTTTGCAAAGATGCATGTACCTTTAAATCTATGTGAACTCGAAAGTATTTCTATCTGAATGGTGTAAATGAACAACAATTGGATTGTAAGTTTGTATGGTTTGAGATTGAATCAAATCGTTATGGTTAAACCAGATCGATTTATGCTTATGAACTGTTATTAACTATAGTTTTATTCATGTGTGTTTGATCATTTTGAGAGCATGTAACTTGTTGAATTGATTTACTCTAAGAATTTGAACCCCTCTGACTTCAGTCTTTGTGTGATATTCATTTATCTATTGTATTCTTGTTGTATCAGCATCAAAACCCGTAGAGGAATGTGCCATTGTGTTATGGATTAGGGGATGTGTAGTATTTAAAGGATTGTAGGCATTATTAAACAAAAATAGAGTACCCTATTTTGGCATACCATCAAAACTCTTTTTAACTAGTTTTTTTTTTTTTTTTTTTTTTTTTTTTTTTTTTTTTTTTTTTTCTGATTTGCAAATTTGTAATAGTATTGCAACCCTGACGAAGAAAGGCAGGAGAAAGTGTTCACTATGTTAAGGAGCAAGTCAGGGACATGAGAGTCAATTTGAAAAAAATTGAATCAATTCATCATCCCAAGAACTGTAGTACAAAAATTTGACAGTGCACTGCTAAATTATCTTGTAGAAAATGACGCTACCAAATTATTTTGTAGCAAATGATGCTACCAAATTATTTTGTAGCAATTATGCGAAAAGAATAAAATAGAGGACTACATGTTCAGTTCGAAATCTCCTTTTGGCCTACCTCTTGGACAAATTCATGGTATCAAAGTAAACTTTTGCATAGCTTCTACTATCAAAAGTGTAAGAGAAGATGGTTATGTGAGCAAGAAGAGAACGAGGTCAAGGAGGTAGACCCATAGGTAATACAAAGCTCGGAGAAGAGATAAGGAGACTGCAAGCTTGTTTAGAGGCCATGGAGGTGGGAAGACAATTAGATATTGAGGTTGGAGATATTAGTGAACCTGGAGAAGAAGTTGGGGAAGAAATGGAAGAACCTGGGGAGGAACCTCCAAAAGTCAAATTATTGAGATTGTTGTTAGGCTCATGTTCAAGACCAAAACAAGAACTATCTACTTATGATGGCAGACTGGCAGCTGGAAATTTGTTTGATTGGATTAATAAGTTAAACAAGTATTTTTAATATGAAGTGATGGACGATAAAAAATGAGTTAATTTTGTAGTAACAAGGTTGAAGGGTCATTTTACACTATGGTGGGACAATGTGCAAGCTAAAAGGAGAAAGGAGAATAAACCATTGATCAAATGTTGGGACAAGATGGTGGAAAATATGAAGAGTAAATTCTTACCAAAATATTGCCAATTAACTCTCTACAGTCAGATGCAAAACCTCCATCAAAGGTCATTGACAGTAAAAGAATATACTGAAGAATTTTACAAATATAACTTAAGAGAAGGTTATGTGGAATATACCCCAAAAAAGACATCAAGGTATATTAATTGCTTAAGAATGGATATTAAGGATGAAATCAACATGATTTCTCCAAGGACCATGGAAGAAGCATAACAATATGCCTTGAAGGAAGAAGAAAACACAACAAGAAAGTAGAACTCAGGTAGAGGGTATGACTTTTCCAAAGGAAAAGGATGTTCAACTCGAAGAGGAAAGCTTCATCTCAAAAGAATGATGTAGGAAGCTCAAAACAGCAAAGGTGGCCGGAGAAAGAAGGTGGCACCAGAGGAGAAAGATTTTACCAGATAGGTAAAGGAACAAGCATAGAGACTGTTTACGAGTGTTATAAATGTAACAAAATGGGTCACAAATATTTTGAGTATCCAGAGAATGAGAATACAAGACAAGGTGGGGCACACATAGTTTAGCCAAAAGCAGTAGAAGCGCAAGCACCTGAAGTAGAAAATATGCCAGAAACTAGGGAGGCATTGATAATGAATAAATTTTCGTTGAAACTTGAAAAAGAAATTGTCGAACCAACCTAAAAAAGATCATTGTTTAATACTATGTGCAAAGCCAAAGGGAAGTGTTGCAAGGTAGTGATTGACAGTGGAAGCACTCATAATCTCGTTTCCTTAAAAATGGTGGAAAAAATAGGATTGAATATGATTAAACATCCAACACCATACAAAGTATCTTGGTTGCAAAAGGGACACTAATTGTTAGTGAATAAGCAAAGTGAAGTTGAGTTGTAGATAGGAAGATATAAGGATAAGGTGATCTATGATATATGCCAATGGGTGTCTAACACATCCTTTTGGATTGACCATGGTAGGTCAAGAGGAAAGTGATACATGATGGAGAGATAAATTGCTACAAGTTTCAAAAGGATGGCATAAAACATACTCTTGTATTGTTGAAGGAGTAGAGTGTAGCTAAAACAAGCAGCCCAAAAGCATTATTGTTAAGTGGTAAAGAATTTTTGCAACAAATGGAGAAAGAGGAGGTTAGTTATGTAGTAGTCTACAAACCAAAGGTGATACTTTTGCACACTGAGATTGTAGATTTACCTATTGAAATTCAGGAAATGTTGCATGAATTTAATGATATTGTAGTATATGATTTTCCAAGTGAGTTGCCATCTAAAAGAAGAATCAACCATCACATATATTTGATACTAGGAGAAATCATTCCAAAGAAGGTTGCATACCAAATGACACCCAAGGAAAGTGAAGAAATAAGGAAATAGATTCAAGAGTTGTTAGATAAAGGGTTGATAAGAGAGAGCTCGAGTCCATGTATTGTGCCTATCGTACTAAGTCCAAAGAAGGATGGAGAGTGGAGGATATGTACAAATTCCAAAGAAATCAACAATATCATGATTAGATATAGATTTCAATTGCCAAGAATGAATGATATGATGGATTATTTTAGTGGAGTGACTTATTTTTCAAGGATTGATCTGAAAAACATCTACCATCATATCTAGATCAGAGAAGGGGACGAGTGGAAGACAACTTTCAAGACCAATGACAGATTCTATGAATGGTTAGTCATGCCATTTGGACTGAAAAATGCACCCGACAACTTCATGCGGTGGATGAATGAAGTCTTGAAGGAGTTCGTTGGTAATTTTGTTATTGTTTACTTAGATGATATCTTAATTTTTATTCAAACTACAGAAGAGCACCTCAGACATGTGAGATATGTTCTAGAGAGATTACAACAAGAAACGTTGTTTATTAACCTAAGAAATGTACTCTTATGAAGCCAGAGTTAGTATACTTTGGTTTTTGCATTTCAAAAGATGGACTAAAAATGGATCCGGAGAAAATAGAGGAAATTACGGATTGTCCTTCAACTAAGAGAATTTTCGAATTCAAAATATTTCATGGCTTAGCAAGATTCTATCAGATGTTTATAAAGAACTTCAATGGTTTTTGAGCACATATCATAGATACAATCATGAAGGCTAGACAACCATTTTGTTGGACAACAACAACAGAGAAATGTTTTCATCTATTGAAGAAGAAGATCACTGAGAGACCAACATTGAAGTTTCCCAACTTTAATAAGATCTTCCAAGTAAGATGTGATGCTAGTGGGACAACTATTCAAATTGTATTAAGCCAAGAATATAAATTCCAGCGAGAAATTAAGTGACTCAAAATAGAAGTACTCTTTTATGACAAAGATTTCTATGTTGTGATACGAGCTTTGAAGAATTGCAAGCATTATTTAATGCATAAGGAGTTTTTTTTGTTCTCTAACCATTCTGCATTACAATATATAATGCAGCAACATAAGTTAAACCATAAGCACACCAAGTGGGTTGACATTGTACTAAGTTTCACCTTTGTTCTAAAGTATATAAGTGGACAAGAAAACAATGTAGGTGATGCTTTAAGCAGAAGAAGTTAGACCATGCAGGGTAAGTCAAGTGAAATTTTTAGGCTATGACTATTTAAAGGATTTCTATGATCTTGATGTTGATTTTAAAGAAGATTTTGATGCATTCAATAATCCTGTAAATAGAGATAACATCCCATGGAAATAGTTCATGCTGTAGGATGGTTTGTTACTCAAGAACACTTGACTATTTATTCCCAACTATTGTATGAGAGATGATCTTATACAAGAAAAGCATAATGGAGGGTTGTTAGGACATTTTTTTTTTTGATAAGACACTTTGGAAGTTGAAACATTTTTATTTATAGCAAAATATGATAGTGGATGTGGAGGAATATGTTAGTGGGTGCAAGGTGTATCAACATGCCAAAGGAAGGAGTCAAAATGTTGGACTATATACTCATTTACCCATTCTTGGTATGCCATGGGGCTTGGTGAGTATGATTTTTTTTGGGTTTACCAAAGACTCATTGAGGTAATGACTTAAAACTAGTGACGCTAAACATGTGGCTAATTTGTTTTTCAATGAGATTTTTTTATTACATGGTTCATCGAAGAGTTTAATTTCTAATAGGGACACAAGGTTTACAATGAATTTTTGGAGAACCTTGTGGAAGATACTTGGAACCAAGTTAAACTTTAGCTCAACCTATCATCCTGTTGTCGCTGCTACAACACCATCCAAAATTTTGTCTTGGACTAAATTTCTGAGACTACCTTGCTCTTGTATATTTTCGTCGCAAACATTTAAATTCATTCCATGTGTTTTCTTTAAGTGTCCTGATCACTTTTGCAAGAAAGGAAAAATGTCATATTTTCGAATGTTAGTCATTACATGATGTGTATAAGTTTTTTTTGGTGGTCTCAAGGGGTCATATTTGTAAAAATGAGTTCATCTAACCATGTAAATATCTGTCGCACTCATTCCCAAATCTTTAAGCATTGTCCCACATGTGTTGTCACTATCATCGCAAAGTGTATCTTTAGTGTCACACTTGGAATGGGTTGTCGTAATGTTGTTGCATTGAGGAAAGTATGTTTTTCATGTTTGTTTAATGTTCAGTGTTGTATCTTCTTGTGAACTAAGTGTGAGATCATGTTAAAATATTTCTTTTATTTAATTTCCTCTCACTGATCGAACACTTAGTCAAAATTGGAAAAACTTCTAACTAGGCCACTAAGCCTCATCCAACCCTCCTGAATTGTGCCCTACATAGTCTTAGTCCTGAAGTAGCAACCTTGTCTATTAGCACTACACAATGTGTAGTCTCTGCCTCCCATAACTATGTATTTTACAATTTTAGTGCTTAAGCTCAGGCCTTAGACTCCCAAACTACACAATCATGCCCTCCAGCCGGGCTTGAGCTATGCATTGCACAGCCTATGACTTGAAGCCCAACCCTTGAGCTCTTGAGTTGCACAACTGCATAGTCACTTTGCCTCCTCTTCCTTCCATAACTGCACAGTTAACCAAAACAATGTAAAACCCCTTAGTCTAGCTCACTAACTCCAAAAACTGCGCAATCTACTTACCGAGTCTAGCCTAAACTGCATATTACATAGTTTCAATGATCAAGATTCACCCATGACTACTTGAGTTATGCAATTATGCAATCAATGAGCCTCTCCCTTAACCTTCCACCTGGTTCCGGCTCAGTCAGTGGATCAATATGCACCATCTTAGGCTAGGGCTTTATTAGATTAATTTTGTCTCATCATGAGTGAATTGCAGATGCATGTACTCTATCACACCATGACAGGATGATGAAAAAGGAGATGGAGAAGGGAAACATGCTCAAAGATATGTTTGTAGTTTATTATGCAAGTTGGTCAATGAAGAGAAGACAAAGGGACACTAGTTTGGGACCATACCACAATTCTTGATATGATTCAAGACTCTTTACCTCTAAACCATAAGGAGGTCGATATAAGAGCATCCTCAAGAATACATATAGCAAGAAGAAACAAATGTGGCTTGCATTTCGATGTCATTAAGAAGTCCATGTCAGCAGTGTCATGTCATGAGTTTTCATATGCCACATCATTATTGTGGATCATGTAATTTCTTATTCAAAATGTATTGTAGAGTGGAAGTCCAAAGGACATGTACAAAAGATGAAGAGTCATGTGAAGACGAAAAGTCATAGGAATTAAAATAGTCATGAGGGTAGTCAAAGAGTCACAAATGAGGTGAAACATCACCTCATTGGTTATATATATACACCCTCATTGTATGAGCAAAGGATTTTTCACCTTGGCTCCCCCCGCAAGGAATTAGAAAGACAAGCGAGTTCTTTTAGGGAGTAAGTAGTGGCTCCAATGCTCCACTATTGGAGCTAGTGGTGTTCATTATATACATGTGTCTCAGAACTTTTACTTAATATTAGAAGCCTCATGGCCAACATGTTCTTCATGCACAAATGATGAATATTTGTAACACTACTCTGTGAATGTTTGTAATTAATATTTTCTTTCATCTCTGCTAAAGTAGTTGAACTATTTTGGCTGTTTTGGTACTGATCATATTGAAATTTTTTTGTAATGGTTGTTATTGGTGCCACATCCTCATGGAATATTCTGTTGGATATTAGACAGTTATTTCATGCTGATTGGTTGTAATGACTATCGCATCTTTGTGGACTATTCCACTGGATGCTAGACAAATCCTTCTTGGTTGTGTGTTTCTAATAGGGTGGTACTATTACCTATCTCTTAGAGGCTCACTTTCTTTTCTCCCTTCACAATATAAGAACCTTGACACACAATCAAAGACTCACCAGGCACGCTCACTTTATTTTCGAAGGCATATTTGTATTTCTCTCTATTGCTGACAGTTAGAAGCAAGGAAAATCTATAATAATATATGGCGATTAGGCTGATATTCTGAATGGGGCTCCTATTCCAAATGGTGTGAGGTTTAATTGGGACTTCACATTGGGGAGACCCCCTTAGTTGATGGATTTACAACACCATCAACAAAATGGTGCTAGAAGGAGGGCTAGATGACAAGTTGAACCCTTTAAGTCTGTTTTGAATCTCTTATCGTAAATGGCTCATCCTCAAATCATACTCCCAGGGTGTTTTTCTAACATGTCCCTTGGTGAAATTTCAATCCTCGATGAGTCCCTCCATGAATTGTCTTAACTCAAGTTTGATGGTGAGGGTTATACGTCCTTTGACGAGCATGCATATATTTTTC
Organism: Pinus tabuliformis; assembly: GCA_031772625.1. Taxonomy (NCBI): domain Eukaryota; kingdom Viridiplantae; phylum Streptophyta; class Pinopsida; order Pinales; family Pinaceae; genus Pinus; species Pinus tabuliformis. The sequence goes on from CM062820.1 coordinate 89,135,331, forward strand.
TTAAGTTGTGTGAATATTATGAAATTGATTGTGAATATGTGGCTTGTATTGTTTTCTGCCTCACCCTTGAATGTTGAGTTGCCCTATGGTGCCACACTCTACTACCTGCCTCCATTCATTGTCTTAACCATCTCCTCGAGGAGCTTCATTTATCATTTGATAGGTATGATTATTGAGGTTTTTATAAAATGATCGATTAACTTAGAATGGATCCTAATGAATTAGTTGAGGATTTCCCTATTCGATTCCTTCACCTTTGTTATGATTTTCCTAAAGAAGATATGGATCAGGATTTCTTTAAACAAAAGTTTAAGAATTTGGTTCATATCTCTTTGTACTGTGAATCCAATACACCTGATGTCTCTTCATCCCCAACCCATGTAAATCAAGAGACATCCATAATTTTAGAGGAGGAATTGACTACCTCTTTTGTTCCTTGTCCTCCTCATTTTTCAGTTCCGATGTGGGTTCCTCCTTGCCATGATAATAAAGTTGGAAGATATGCTAATGAAATTCCTAATCCATCTTCTCATTCTTCTTCCACTTTTCATAACTCGGATTCAATGGAGGAAATCCCAGAATGGCTCATGAATACCATGGTTAAAACAAACTCCTCCATTCCACAAGATGATGTTACTATTCATAACTCTACTCTCGAATCTGATATGGATTTCTATTATCCTATATCATCAAGATGCCATGACTTTTTGTACCATGATCATCCCGATCAGTCAGATCCACCAACTAGTTTTTCACAATCTCTTGATTTTCGAGTTGCTAGCCCAACTTTTGATCAAGTTCAAGGTACTCATATTATGTAGGTAGAGGATCACGATGGTGAAGATTATTCCATTATTTCTTCTCTCTTTCAAAATCCTCTGTGTCAAGATGATTCTCTTACATTTTTGGATGATTTTCAATATTCTAATCTCATTAGTGAATCAAATGAAATATATTTGTTCAGATCCATAGTCTTCAGCAACAATCATTCTAATGATGATGATTCTGTTAATGTACGTGGTGACAAATTCCCAAGTGCACCAACTGATTTTTTGGTTCCTCTAGAAGATGTTGATCTGGTAGAATTAGATATGGTGTTTGATCCAACTTAAGAAAATTTTCTTATCTAAACTTCATCTTCATCCCCTTGTTCATGATGCATCTACATGTGATGAAGATACTCCATGCTCTTCATGTTCTTAATTGGATGAGGCCACTTCCCAATTGACACAAGGTAGTGAGGTTGCCCATAATGAAAGAGAAAATAATATGATCATTGAGTATCCTTTCCATCCCATATCATCTCTTGTTTTGCATGAATACAACTCTTCAAATGATCTTGTTGATGAAATTTCTCTCATTCATACATATCTAGACTTGCGATCAGAAAAATATTTTGACTTGAGTATTATGGTTGTCAACGTTGTAAACTCTAATCAAATTCATGACAGATGTGGCTTCCATCCAGTTGGTAGTGATCTCATTAAAATTAGTGAAAGAAGATGTCCTCACACCATGCATGATCTGATTCAATATTCCAAATGTGATTTTACAATCCTTGAAAGTTTCAAGACTTGTCAGGGAGTTGAGGCATTTCTACTTTCATTGATGGTTATGTTAGGACCTCACAAATCTGGTAGGATCCTTGAACTCAGTCAGGTCTCCTTTTCCTCAAAAAATTATTCTTTTTGCATGGTTTCACTCCATGTAAATTCCTTCTTTAAATATATTTGGTAGTACAGATATAATGTTTCAAACTTTCAAGATTTTGTTTTTGATCGGATTCAAGTTCCTATTTTAGTTGATTCATCTCCATGAAAAACTCTTTCTCTTAACTTAGGTTTGGAGAGTGCGTCTCTCACAAAAGCATGGAATAGTGAAGTTTACTATTCTAAAGATTATATTTGGCCAAGGAATTCATGCCTATCACATCCTTTTGAAAACAATCAACTCTTGATCCTTCTTGTGAATATTTTGATGCTAATATTTTTCTTCATCGCACCTAAAATGCTCTTAAGCACTAGTGAATGCATGGAATATATGATGAATCAGATTATTCTTCACTTGTTTTACTGTGACTAGTTTCTTGAATTTTGTATCATAACATTCCTTTTTACTTCTTTTTAATATTATGATGCTAGTGTAGTGTGTAAGCAGCTACAAGAAAATGGTTTGTTACTCTCATCCTGTGAGGAAGATGATTCTATTATGCAGAGAATTTGTGAAATTGTTCAAGCTTATTTATATTTGGTAATTACAAACTGGGAAGTTGATACTTTAATGAGCTCATCTGATCATGATTCTCTCTCTCATGGCTATCATTTAACTTACTATTTTCCCATCAGTACATCCAATGAAAATTGTTTACACCCTTTGATCTTTTTGGTTTAACATCTCACTATCCGGGTCGTTGTTAAGCAATTTAGGAACTTCCGTAGTTACTGATGGTTATGTCAAATCCTCACTTTATTGACATGTCTACTGAATATGATCTGTTGTATTTTCCCTCATGAGATTCTCATCATAATCCCATGCCTCTAATTGAAAACTCACATTTTCAAATATTTTTCGGTTTTTAGGAGGATTTTCACGAATTTTATGATACAATCGATGAATGGTTGGAGCAATCTTACTTGGCAAGCTCAGTCGCAAATAAAAATTTTCGATCTTTCTACATGCTTGATAAGGAGTTCAGTGTAGTTGAAGACACATTCGCAAGAAGCTTCTGAGGTTTGTTGAATGATGGTTTTCATTGAAAAGGTAAGAATGTGAATTGGTTAGAAGTAGTGGCTATGGCCTATCTTTTGGCTGATAGGAAATACCTTCAATTTTTTGTGCAAGTTATTCAAGTTCTTATATGTTTTGTTGCACATTTCTTTATATCAGTTTTAATTGCTTATATATTTGTGAATGAAAGTTAGAAGAACTTGTGATATCTTCATTGGAAATTTCATCATACGTGACCCCGACCTTCTAGATGATTAGGCTAGGAGTAGGTCTAGTTGCATATTAGTTTACCTGCACATCCATCCTACATTCATTTTCTGTAGTTTTCCTGTTTTTTCTCATCATCATTTTGGTTAGCCTCCTTCTGTTTTCTCCTCTGGTTGTATGTTATGTTTTCTTTTGTTTTCTAAGTGATCGATGTGGATATTGGTGGCCACCCACCTATTCTACCTAGACCTCTACCTGGTTTCATCTATTTCCTTGTTTATTGCAGCATTTACTATTTTTAGTAATTTTTTGGGTCCTGAACTTCTAGAGCAGTTTTGACCCCCTAAATGATGTTTTTTTGAGGTCTACAATAGGCCAATAGCCACATGCAAGGGCCTACCACAAATATTGTATTAATCAAAGAGATATTTTCAACAAGGTATCATACACGCTAAATTCATATAATATGACCAAGTTATGACCTTAGGAAGTTGGCTACCCAACTACCCCGACGGGGCCAACAAAATCTTGGCATTACATCTCCTAGGGTTAGGATTTTGGTTGTTTAGGGTTTTCCATTATTGTTCAATAATAAATAGGAGCTTGAGCCTCATTGTAACATAGTTCAGAGGCATGTAGCAGCCACATCTCTTCTTAGAGGTAAGCTATTATCGCTCGAGCTAGTCTTATTTCCATTTTGTTTGTAAGCATATTTCAGTATTTGATATTCATGAAATGCGGTGTTATTTCTGTTGCATATCTATATTTATAGTTCTATCTGTAATTTGTTGTGTTCTTGTTTAATTTCGGATCAATGGTATCAGAGTGGTCTTCTCTTTCTCTTTTTTTCTTTGCATCACCCCAATGAGGTCGGGATATATATAGTTAAAGCTCAAACTTGTCGAACCTTTGCAAGACCAGCCTCCCAAATCTTGACGGCCTCCCATGGTGGAAGAGAAGAAAGATGAGGGGGTAGGAGATCCTTTCAAAATATTTCTCGAAGAAGCCCTTGAGTGATAGAGGAATGAAATTATGGAAAAACTTTCCCAGATCCTTCAATGGCTACCCAAGGGTGACACATCTTCTTCCAGCAGCTACTCTGGAAGCACCACACCCTACAAGGTACAAGTTAAATTTGAAATACCCATATTTGAAGGTCATATAGATGCGAAAGTTGTAGATAAATGGTTAAATATGCTAGAAGGATATTTTTATGTTCATGACTTTTCTAATAGGGAAAGTATTACTTTTTCACTTCTCAAAGTGGTCCCCCACATTAAGGTTTGGTGGGAGACCTACTGTGAGAAGGATGAAAGTACACCCACACTATTTTAATCTACAAACACTTAGAATTCATTCCGAGATGCCATCAAGGAGAAGTACTATCCTGTCAGGAGCTATGAGGATAAATACATAAAGTGGACCACGCTGCAGCAGGGAAGGGACCAAGACGTGCTAGAGTTTACCAATGGTTTCCATACCCTTCACACGAAGTTAGGTATCAAGGATTCTAAGTGACATTTGGTACTAAAGTATGATGACTTCCTACGTCGATACATCCAGGACGAGATGGACTTCCTGGACATCTCCTCGCTCGGCATGACGTACCAATAAATTGTAAAGAATGAGCAGAAGTTTAAACATAAGAAGTGAGACTTTGGATTTGTGAACCCAAAGCAAGGGAAAGGTGACCCCAAACCATAGAGAAAAGGACAAAGCCAAGGCAGGGTGACTGAGGACAAATAGGCAAAGCCGTAAGGAAAGAACGACACCATGAATACAAAGAAGGACATGGGAAAATGGTGTGAGTTCCATAGTATGTCCACTCACAACACAAGTGAGTGTCGGGCCAAGAAGTCACTAGTGGGCAAGATGAAGGCTTCTGAATCAGATGCATGTTCTGACTCTAAATCAAAACCTAAGAATGGGAATGAAAAAGGGAAGCATATCATTGATGCAGATCACAGTGCCACGCTGGCAACCACCAAGATCTAGAAGAATGACCCTTAATATCTAATGGAGGGGGAACGGCTCTTACACTCGCATATGTGGGTGAAGGGTTCTCCATTGCAATTCATTGTCAATAGTGAGAGCCAAAAGAACCTCATTTTAGAAAAGGTCATGAATCGGCTGAACCTACCAACTACAACACATCCGCAGTCATATACAACTGGGTGCCTTCACCAAGGACGAGATCTCTACATCAACCAAGAGTGTCGCCTTCCCTACAGCATCAATCCCTTCGTGGATGAGGTACTATGTGATGTTCCCCTGTTGAAGTTTGTGATGTATTATTAGGAAATCCATACTTGTGGAAGTGGCATGATGTATATGAGTATATACCTTTATCTGTTATTATTACTTTGGGCATAAGTTGTATAGGATACCGGAGGTAGCCCCGCCTACCATTCTCTCTTTGATTACTACAAATAAATGTAGTAAGATCATTTCACAAACCAGGAAATTTGCTTTCGTTATGATCCACCCTTGGGGAAAGAAGAAGATTGTGGCCACGACTCCAAAACAAGACTCCTTCGCACAGCAACAACAGATGGACAAGGTCGTGGAGGAGTACAGGGACATTTTCTCCTCACATATGGGGGTGCCTCTACACTGTCAGGTCAAGCACTCCGTTAATCTAACCCCAGGCACGACACTTACCAATGGACATATCTATCGACACTTTGTTATGGAGAACAATGAGATCAAGAGAAAGATTCAGGAGTTGTTTCAGAAAGGACACATTAGGCCAAGATTGTCACCTTGTGGGGGCCCAATTATATTGATGCGGAAGAACGATCAGACCTGGAGACATTGTATTGGCTATCAGGCATTGAACAAGATCACTGTATGAAACATGTATCCAATCTCGTGGATTGATGACCTTGTGGACAAGCTTAAGGGGGGGAATATTTTAGCAAGATTAATTTGAAGTCTGGTTATCACCAGGTGCCTATCGAACACTCCAATGTGTGGAAGACTACCTTCAAATCCAAGGAGGGCCTTTTCGAATGGTTGGTCATGCCTTTCAAATTGACGAATTCCCTTGCAACCTTCATGAGATTGATGGACAACATCTTGCGACCCTTAGCAAATGCATTTGTGGTGGTTTATTTAGATGACATCTTGATTTTTAGCTAGAGTTGGGAAGAGAACCTCCACCATATTCAACAAGTCCTCCAAACCTTGCGACAACACAAGTTGTGTGCCAATTTGGACAAATGCACTTTTGGCATGACCTAGGTTCAATATATAGGATACATCATTGATGAGTAGGGTGTGCATGTGGACCTAACCAAGATACAGGTCATTTGGGATTGGCCAGCCCCAAACACTCTAACAGAGCTCCACAACTTTCTGGGTATAGCCAATTTCTACCGTAGGTTCGTGTTGGGATTCTCTCATATCACTTGGAATTTAAGTCAAGTCACCAAGGGCATAGCGAAAGAAAAGTTATTTTGATCTGAAACCCAACATAAGGCATTTTTTGAGTTGAAGCATCGCATCTGCCCTGCACCAGTTCTCATGTTACCAGACCTACAACAACCATTTGAGATTGAGACAGATGCATCAGACTATGCTATTGGTGTAGTTCTTACTCAGAAAGGGCATCCAATGGCTTACCATAGTGAGACACTTTCAGACACAGTCCAGAAGTATCCTACCTATGACAAACAAATGTATTACATTATGGAGGCCTACCATCAATGGAAGCATTACACTCTGGGGAAGGAAATGATCATCCACGTAGACAATCGACCCCTGGAGGTCATACAAGCATAAGGGAACTTTTAAAACAATCACCATTAGAAATGGTCCACATACCTGCAACAATTCCATTTGAAAATTAAGCACAAGAAGGGTAGCACCAATATTGTTGCAGACTTCCTCAGTCGACCACTAGTCATGGCATTGGTCATTGTGCTTGACTCATGTGGGCATGAGACTTCGGGGTGGCCGCACATTTACAAAATTGATCCAGGGTTCAGCAACACATACCATACACTCTTGGAAGGTAAGCAAGTTCCAAATTTTCATCTACAGGATGCATTATTATGCCACCTGGGCCATATCTATTTTCCTTCAAGAGAGCATGCCAAGATGATCTGGGAGGCTCACTACGTTCAATTCGTTAGACATTTTAGAGTAGAGAAAATAGTGGGAGTACTACATAAGTATTTTTTTTGGCCGAAACTTTGTCAGGATGTTGGGAAGTACATTCGATCCTACATTACCTGCGTCATTACCAAAACAACCATCAAGAAGCAAGGCCTATATAGTCCTCTTCCTACTCCTAGTTGACCTTGGGAATCCATCTCCATGGATTACATGTCGGGCCTTCCTTCTACTAAGAATGGAAATGACTAACTTTTTGTGGTCGTCGACAGAATCTCTAAGATGGTCATTATGGTAGCCTGCAAGAAGAGTATCACAACAGAGGCCACTACTAAGCTCTTCTTTGAGGGAGTGTGGTTGCATTTTAGGATCCCACAGTGTGTTGCCTCTAATCAGGATAGTATATTCCTGAGTAAATTTTGGTCAAGTCTCTGGTTGATGATGGATACCAAGCTCACTAAATCCACGACTTTCCACCCCCAAACTGATGGCCAAACAGAGGTCGTTAATAGGATGATTGTGCACATTCTAGGTTTGTACAACTTGAATCATCCACACACATGGGATGAAAGCCTCCCTTATGTCCAAAACAACTATTGAAAATCTCTCCATAGCTCAACAGGCCACAACCCCTTTCAGGTAGGGTTGGGATTTCAACCATTTTGTCCCATTGATGTGGCCATATCATTTACAACCACTCAGGTAGATTTGGCTCACATCCAATTTGAAGCTGATAGGGCTAAAAAATTAATTGAGTGCATTCAACACTTCTGCCAGTAGTTCCATGATATATTGGACAGAGCCAATGCTAGGTACAAACAACACCATGATTAGCATCGGGTGCCACACAAGTTGTTGGTGGGCAAGAAAGTTTGCCTACATTTGTAGAAGAAGTGTGTTGTTGGACCCAACTACAAGATTCACCCACTCCGATATGGGCCATACACCATCACCAAGGCTGTAGAGTAAAATTCCTTTGATCTTAGCATTCTACCCTTCGTTGGTATGCACCCAATGTTCATTGTAGACCTCCTTCGGCCATACTTTTCACCATTGCTGGACACATCCAACATTGAATAACAACTCACACCAACATAGTTAAACCTAAACTACATGGAACAAGCCACAACTGATCAAGTCATGGACACATAGATCAAGAACACTCACCAACATAGGATACAACTATACTGAGTTGTCAAAACAGGCCAACTCCTTCACCAGGGAAAGTGGTTCACCATGGACCAAGTGCAACAAAAATTTCCTCACCTCATGGAGGCTCTTCACGCAATGGGGACCATTGCTTCCTAAGGAGGGAGGACGGATCTAGGTGGATATTGGTGGCCACCCACCTACTCAACCTAGACCTCTACCTAGTTTCATATGCTTCCCTTTTCATTGTAGCATTTACTATTTTTAGTATTTTTTCAAATCCTAAACTTCTAGAGCAAATTTGACCCTTAAATATCATTTTGTTTTAGGTCCACAGCAGGTCCATGCCATAGTGCTTGAAATAAATCTTTTATTACTCTGAGAGATATTTGCAACAAGGTATCGTATGTGCCAAACAGAGATAATATGACCAAGTTACAATCTTGAGAAGTTGGCTGCCCAACTACCCCAATGGGGCCCACAAACTCTTGGCATTCCATCTCCCGAGGTTAGAGTTTTGGTTGTTTAGAGTTCTGTCTTGTTGTTCAATAATAAATAGGCCTTTAAGCCTCATTGTAGCATAGTTCAGAAGCATTCAGCTGCCACATATCTTCTCAGAGATAAGCTACCATCGCCTGAGGTAGTCTTATTTCCACTATCTTTGTAAGCATATTTCAGTATTTGATATTAATGCACTTAGGTGTCATTTCTGTTGCATATTTCTATTTATGGTTATATCTATAATTTTTTGTGTTCTTATTTAAATTCATATCACTAATACCTTGCATGAAGTTGTTTCTTTGGCTTAAATGTCAATGTGGAAAAATTGAAAAGGGTCTTGTGACACTACAACATTTGGCTAACCTCTGATCCTCCTTCTTTGCATTGATTACATCCTTTGGTCAATGAAGTTCCAAAGGAAAATAATATCTGTCCATAAGGATTTTTTTGGTTGAACCATGATACCTGTGACTATTTTGGAAACCTTATGCCCGCACTCGGTTCTTGTGTCTTGGTGATTTTATGCTTCTAAAACCAGTAGAAGAAGAAAACGGTAGAAATCTGAACGAGAAAACTTGAATCAAAGGTCTCTATGTCCTTATCTAAAGGAACAACCTCTCCTTCTCTCAATAAGTCAGGATCCCTATTCCACCCATAAAATAAATAATTGCCAATTCACAGTCATATTTAAATATATAAATAAAGGCAAAAGAAGAGAAAGGCTTCCTGTGCAGGGAGGTGAAGCAAGCAACTTCGTCGGGTACTTTCCAAGCTCATTGGTAGTGAATAAATGTTTGTGTTCTTGTAGTGACTTCATTGGGCTACTTTCTAGGCTTTCTGGTAGCAGAGCAACACTAAAGATGGAAAACTATACTATGAAATGATAAAGCTCGCGAACTTAACTACCCCTTCCGATTCGAAACATTGCAATGTTGTTAAATCTTATGCTTGTGTTCAACCGAGAAGGCACAAAGGGAAGCATGTTTATTCATATGGTAAGGGGGAAGCCAAATGCATCTACATGATGAATCAATACTCCCTGAAGAACTCAAACCCTACATAAAATATTTAACTAAGACAGAGAAGCTAGAATTGTACGAGTGTGTCGCTAAGTGTTCTTGTTGCTACAACGCCCTCCAAAATTTTGTCCTGCAACAAATTTCAGAGCCTACCTTCATGTTTTAATTGCAAACAGTTTAAATCCATTCCATGTGCTTTCTTTAAGTGTCCTGGTAGCTTTTGTAAGAAAGGAAAAATATTGTCTTTTTACATGTTATCTATCACATAATGTGTATAAGCTTCTTTTGGTGTTATCCAAGGGTTATATTTGTGAAAATGAGTTGATTTAACCATGTAAAAATTTGTCGCACTCATTCCCAAAGTTTTAAGCATTGTCACACAAGTTTCGTCACTATCGTTGCAAAGTGTATCTTTAGTGTCACACTTGGAATGGTTTGTCGCAAATTTGTTGCATCAAGGAAAGTGTACTTTTCATGTGGTTTCAGTGTTATTTGTTGTGTTGTCAAGTAAACTAAGTTTGTGATCATGTTCAAGTCTTGGTTTTATTCAACTTCCTCTCATTGATCCAACACTTAGTCAATTTTGGAAAAACTCCCGTCCAAGCCACTTAACCTCATCCAACCCTACTGAAGTATGCACAATGCAGTCTCAGACCTCAAGTAGTAACCTTGTCTCTTGGAACTGCGTAATGTGCAGTATCTACCTCCCAAAACTACACATTTCACAGTTTCAGTGCTCAAGCCTAGGCCTTAGCCTCCAAAACTGTGCAATCATGCCCTCTAGCCAGACCTAAACTATGCATTGTGTAGACTCATACTTCAATCCCAACCCTTGAGATCCTCAGTTTTGTAACTATGTAATCACATGGCCTCCTCTGACTTCCAGAGCTGTGTAGTTGGCTGAAACAATGCAAAACCCCTTAGCCCGACTCATTGACTCCCAAAATTGTGCAATATGCTTGCCCATTCAAGCCTGAAATGCACATTGCGCAGTCTCAAGGCTCAAGATTCACCCCTAATTTCTTGAGCTACATAATTGCGTAGTCACTGAGCCTCTCCCTCAACCTACCACCTAGTTTCGGCTCAATCAGTTGATCAATATGCACCATCTTAGACTATAGGCTTATCAAAATGATGTCGTCTCAAGTGAATTGCAGATGTAGGTACTCTATCATACCATGAAAGGATGATGAAGAAGGATATGGAGAAGGGAAACATATTGAAATATATCTTTGTATCTGATTATGCAAGTTGATCAAAACAATGCAAACTTTGAAACGAGAACTATAAACTCAAAACGGGAACTTTGGCCAAAAAACCGCAAGAAAACATCAAAAACAGTGCTAAAAACAAAAAGTGTGTATATTGGAACGATGATTTTTTTTTTTTAGGTGTCAATTTTGAACGTGTTTTAAAAATGGCAGTGACTACGAAATTTACTACGAAATTTTCGTGCAAAATATAGCTTCAAAACGAAAGTGTTGATACTGGAATAATGATTTTTTTTTAGGGTCAATTTTCAAACTTTTTAAAAAATCCTAATAAAACCATTTTTTATGTCTCAAACAAAGTTAAATTTTAAGGAAAAAACACATTAATGTTTCTGGTAGAATATCATTTTTCTTTCCTAAGTATAAATTTAACATGTTTTCAACCACAACATGCTAGGTACAAAAGAAATTGAAATTTTTCCAAGTATAAAAACTAAAAAAACATGACATTATGAACAAATTATATCACTGAATGAATTCAAAAGTCTTTATTTGTATACTGAATAAAAGAGACATTATATCTCTAATTTGATATTACATTGTAGATATTTAAACAATAAAATTTATCATACTTAAGACATAATCCAACAACATAAAAATGCTTCATAACTTCTCATTTAACAAAATATGGAAAACATTAATTTTATTTGAAGATACGATGCATACATCAGTTATATAAACTGTCTTAAACAATTATTCAAACTCAATCACCCAATAACCATGGGTAGGCCGTCGTCGTGCCCCCTTCCCCCAACCCATTACCGATCTTTCCCATTCACCAATGCCCTCTTCCCCCTTCTGCCTTACCCATGCGCCAGCCCTTGCTACCCCCAACTCACCCACCAATGCACCATTTCCCCAACTCTTCCTTCCCTACCCCACAACACTCCTCCCCATAAGCCCACCCCCTAACTCCCATTCCCCTCCAATCTCAACTCCTCCCCCCCTTCCTTAACGCCGGCCCCATGGGCCTCGCGCCCTACCCCCCTCCACCCTACCGTTACCCCTACCCCCTACCTTCCCCTACCCCCCACCCCCCGCCACCCCCCTACCCCTTACCCTACCCCCCCCAACCCCTACCCCCCACTACCCCCCCCCTCTCCCCCCTGCCCCCCTCCCACCCCCTACCCTTAATCCCCCCCCCACCAACCCCCTGCCACCCCGTACCCTACCCCTTACCCCCCCCGCCACCTTTACCCCCCCCGCCACCCCCCTGTCACCCCCGACCGCACCCCCCCCCTCGCACCCCCCTTACCCACCCCGCCCTACCTCTACCCCTAAACCCCCTAACTCCCATTCCCCTCCAATCTCAACTCCTCCCCCCCTTCATTAACGTCGGCCCCATGGGCCTCGCGCCCTACCCCCCTCCACCCTACCCTTACCCCTACCTTCCCCCACCCCCCGCCACCCCTCTACCACCCCCTACCCACCAACCCCCTACCCCCCCCTACCCACCAACCCCCTAGCCTCCCCCTCCCCCTCCAACCCCCTGCCACCCCCTACCCCGCCCCCATACCCTAACCCCCCCCTGCCACCCCCTACCCTAACCCTTACACCCCCCCCCCTTACCCCCCCCGCCCTACCCCTACCCCTACACCCCGCATTCCCCCCCCTGCCCCCTCCCCACCCTGCCCATCCTCGGCCCCCTCCTCGGCCCCAGCCAACCCCACCCCGCCCACCCTCCCTCCCCCTCCCCCTCCCCGCAACCCCCTCCACTGCCACCCTGCCCACCCCTCCACCGACACCGCCCATCGCCACTGCCCCCTGCCCACCCAACCATCCCCCGCCACCGCCTCCTCCCCGGCCCCCCCGCCCACCACGCCCACCCCTCCCCCGCCACCTCCCCCTCCCCGCGCACCCCCACCCCCACCCCCTCCGCGGCAGTGGCACCCCGGGCCGCCCCGCCCACCCCCCCTGCCACCCCCTACCCTACCCCCCCCCCGCGCATTTCACCTGAGTTTTTGTGATAGATCCAAAAACTCAGGTGAAATAAAATCATTGATTCTATCAGGAATGCTCATAGTTAATTTGTTCATATAAAAAAATAATGCCTCCAACAAATGGTGATTTCCTATCCATGTTCACAATTAAATTATCTGAAGACAAAGTTAATCTCTCTAATAAATGGAGTTTTACAGTCAATGCTACATTACTCCTAGTTAAAGTGTTTGAAGATAAAGATAATACTCCCAAGGAATGAAGTTTGCCAATGCCTTTTCAAATAGTTCCTTTAAACCCATTGAGATAGTAGAAAATGTTGGAGAGAATGCATATAGACTCAGTGTACTCCCATACATGCACATTTACTTACTACTGAATGTAGAGAATATGAAACACGAGGGTTTTTTGCCCCTTTTTCAAGAAGGGGGATGTGGCCTGGACTGAGGATATTTAGATAGCCTAAGTCTTTTGGAATAGTCACTCTTGACGGGTTTAAAGGGTTTGTTGGCATTTGGATGTCTTCCTCTTGTAAAGAAAGGAACCATGGAATCCTAAAGTTTCCTATTGTTATATGTACATGAATCCTAAGTTATGTTCTATGTTAAGTATGCCTAGACTACGAGTTAAATAATTAGTAAAATATGATACAAACAAGAGACACATGTAAATGGTGCTAATAATAAAGGATGAATCATGTTCTCTTCATAAAATGTTGAATGTTCAAGATGCAAACTAAATACTCTGGCTAAATTATAAATACAATTATAATCTAGAATATGAATTATTCTTAATGAGATATATTAAAAACTACAATAATGAAAGCCTTCGATCTTTTAAACAAACACAGAATAATCTAGAGTTGTTTTTAGATTTCACATCAAGAATTACTATCTAGTTGTTATTTCTTGGTGAGGTAAATTAAAAAGGCCGCAGTAATAATTTCTATAGTTGAATTATCTTTCAATTATTCATTTATGAAACAATTCAATAAACATATAACCAAATGAAATAATAAATTAAAAACTCCTACAACAATAACGAAATGAAATAATAAATTAAAAATTCCAACATAAGTATTAATTCAATTTGTCTAAAAATAACTTTCTCAATAATCTGAATCAGTGGAAACAATTTACACGAACCTAAATCAAACCAAATCAGAACACTTACACAAAATTATTTTAGATCAAAATTATTAGTTTCTTTTATTATGTAAAAATACTTTATCACCATATTTTAACAAAAATAAAAAAGTTTTGTTCATCAGACTCCTTTGTTTGAAATCTCTTGCAATTATACAAATAACTGATACATTTAATATTCAACGGAAATCATTTGTTTGAGTTTGACTTCACGTTTTATCTTCGAGAATAAAGAATTGGGTACTTTAACATCGTTTTAGAAAAGATTCGAAATTCGTTTGAAAAAATATGACATTTCAAAATCTTATAAACTTGCAGCCTTCCAATATTACATGCTTATTTATTGAAAAAAAAAACCATCACAAAATATACAACCATTCACTTTTATATTCAACTTATACAGATACCCGCGAATGAAAACACAAGGAATTTCACAATTAATATCCTATTATTACAATGTGAAACTAACGAAATTATGTGAGCATTTATAAGAGTAATCCGAGCATACCTATTGAAACCACAAATTACAAATCTCCTCCCCATATTCAGAATTTTGCAGATTATCATTGTTGAAAGTAGGCCGAAACATCCATGTTACAAAATTTTGAAAATATGTCTTAATGAAATCCTTGGATGCAAAAGGTGCCTTTTAAACTACCTTTGTTTCGCTTATAACTATTCGCCAACAAACATCCAATAAACCGAAAAATAGAATTATGATAAGAGCATACGTGCTCGTGTAAGATAAAGAGAAAAAACAAATAATTTAGACGTGAGTTGGGAATTTCATATTGGTTAAGAGTCATGGCTATTCGTTTTTGCATGTACAGTTAGCTGGAATAAGCTCGGTCAAACATTCCCAGAGTAATTTAAAAACACGAAAAATAAAATTATAAAATTATACAGTTCAATATGGATGGGATATTCTGGAAGGAAAAAACATACTATTTATTATTAACTGAATTGTAGTTGAATGTTTAATCAAAACTGTGGGTCGATTCCCGGAATCGACCCGCAGGTTTGATTAAACATTCAACTACAATTGTGTCACCCCAAGCTGAAACCAAAAATAAATGTATACTAATTTTAAATACAACCCATTCTTAAACACAACCAATTCTTGCAAAAGGTCCCTGTCATCCGAGGTTTGATTAAACATTCAACTACAATTGTGTCACCCCAAGCTGAAATCACGGAGGAAAGATCGACTAGATTTTAACATACCAACAATGGCAACACCAAATCGCAGGAAAACTAACTATGTTACTAGTGATTGTTACACCAAGATCACCGAAATAATAATTCTGAATATCACTACAATTTCGTCGTAATCACAAGATTAATCTTCGGATTCAGTTGTTATTTCGTGGCAATTGAAAGATTCACGCTCTGCGGAAAGATGGCAGGCAAAATAATCGTTTATCAAACCTGAAGTCACACTGAGTTCTAGTAACATAGTTAGTTTATGTACATGAATCCTAAGTTATAAGTCCCGTTAAAACAAAAATGAAATACGCACCATCTGGCGACCTTTCTATAGAACCGAAATTGGATGAGATGAAGTATACATAAAAAGGGTTAACTGTTTTAACCAAGAGTGGTTACAAAAACAACCAAACTCTCACACTACTCTTTGAATTTCCAATTTCGCAAATCTTATTTCACAAATATTCAGTATTTGAGTTTCCAACTTCACAAAGATTATCTCTCTTTCATTATTATATAATTTTAACTGCGCTCTCTTTCCCATTATTTAAGATTTTGGTAGTGATACTGGCATCTGCGAAGTTAATCTTTATCATAGTTTTGAATTTCTTAAATTTAATAAATATGTGATGCATTCAAACCATAAATAATTTAATAAAACTCAAAACACATCAATTGAAACTTTAACTATTAGGTAAAGTTTACGACATCAAATCCATCATCGACGTTGTCAAATTAGAAATTCAATGGGATAAAGCAGAACCATTCTCTAGGCCGAGAGTCACTAAGATAATGGCCGAGCTCAAACAGGCTATCACAGTTGTAATGATAAGGCTTCTCTAATTTCGGAGATTGATATCGAATATGGAGATTTAGGTGTAGCCTGGCCTGTTTTATCTGGAGATTCCAGTGGACCTAGAGAAATGGACTCGGCTCAAATCGACTCGAAGCTACCAAGGAGGATAATAAGTTCACGTGATGGCTATCAAAACAGTGTACTCTCGTAGTGAAAGTCAACACATTTCCATGATGAGTGACGTTAAGGGAGGGCAGCGAAAAAGACCGTTTGTTTTCATTGTTGTTGGCATGTAAAATAAACCTATTTTCCATTAGTTCAAAACTAACTATGTTACTAGAACTCAGTGGGACTTCAGGTTTGATAAATTATTTTGCATGCCACCTTTCCACAGAGCGTGAATCTTTCAATTTCCAAGAAATAACAACTGAATCCGAAGATTAATCTTGTGATTACGACGAAATTGTAGTGATATTCAGAGTTATTATTTCGGTGATCTTGGTGTAACAATCACTAGTAACATAGTTATTTTTCCTGCGATTTGGTGTTGCCATTGTTGGTATGTTAAAATCTAGTCTATCTTTCCTCCGTGATTTCAGCTTGGGGTGACACAATTGTAGTTGAATGTTTAATCAAACCTCGGATGACAGGGACCTTTTGCAAGAATTGGTTGTGTTTAAGAATGGGTTGTATTTAAAATTAGTATATATTTATTTTTGATTTCAGCTTGGGGTGACACAATTGTAGTTGAATGTTTAATCAAACCTGCGGATCGATTCCGGGAATCGACCCGCAGGTTTGATTAAACATTCAACTACAATTAAGTTAATAGTAAATAGTATGTTTTTTCCTTCCAGAATATCTCATCCATGCTGAACTGTATAATTTTATAATTTTATTCTTCGTGTTTTAAATTACTCTAGGAATGTTTGACCGAGCTTATTCCAGCTAACTGTACATGCAAAAACGAATAGCCATGACTCTTAACCAATATGAAATTCCCAACTCACGCCTAAATGATTTGTTTTTTCTCTTTATCTTACACGAGCACGTATGCTCTTATCATAATTCTATTTTTCGGTTTATTGGATGTTTGTTGGCGAATAGTTATAAGCGAAACAAAGGTAGTTTAAAAGGCACCTTTTGCATCCAAGGCTTTCATTAAGACATATATTTTCAAAATTTTGTAACATGGATGTTTCGACCTACTTTCAACAATGATAATCTGCAAAATTCTGAATATGGGGAGGAGATTTGTAATCTCTGGTTTCGATAGGTATGCTCGGATTACTCTTATAAATGCTCACATATTGTCGTTAGCTTCACATTGTAATAATAGGATATTAATTGTGAAATTCCTTGTGTTTTCATTCGCGAGTATCTGTATAAGTTGAATATAAAAGTGAATGGTTGTATATTTTGTGATGGTTTTTTTTTTCAATAAATAAGCATGTAATCTTGGAAGGCTGCAAGTTTATAAGATTTTGAAATGTCATATTTTTTCAAACGAAATTCGAATCTTTTCTAAAACGATGTTAAAGTACCTGATTCTTTATTCTCGAAGAGAAAACGTGAAGTCAAACTCAAACAAATGATTTCCGGTTGAATATTAAATGTATCATTTATTTGTATAATTGCAAGAGATTTCAAACAGATGAGTCTGATGAACATAACTTTTTATTTTTGTTAAAATATGGTGATAAAGTATTTTTACATAATAACTTTTTACTTTTGTTAAAATATGGTGATAAAGTATTTTTACATAATAAAAGAAACTGATAATTTTGATCTAAAATAATTTTTTGTAAGTGTTCTGATTTGGTTTGATTTAGGTTCCTGTAAATTGTTTCCACTGATTCAGATTATTGAGAAAGTTATTTTTACACAAATTGAATTAATACTTGTGTTGGAGTTTTTAATTTATTATTTCATTTCGTTATTGTTGTAGGAGTTTTTAATTTATTATTTCATTTGGTTATATGTTTATTGAATTGTTTCATAAATGAATAATTGAAAGATAATTCAACTATAGAAATTATTACTGCGGTCTTTTTAATTTACCTTACCAAGAAATAACAACTAGATAGTAATTCTTGATGTGAAATTTAAAAACAAATCTAGATTATTCTGTGTTTGTTTAAAAGATCAGGCTTTCATTATTGTAGTTTTTAATATATCTCATTAAGAATAATTCATATTCTAGATTATAAGTGCATTTATAATTTAGCCATAGTATTTAGTTTGCATCTTGAACATTCAACATTTTATGAAGAGAACATCATTCATCCTTTATTATTAGCACCATTTACATGTGTCTCTTCTTTGTATCATATTTTACTAATTATTTAATTGGTAGTCTAGGCATACTTAACATAGAACATAACTTAGGATTCATGTACATATAACAATAGGAAACTTTAGGATTCCATGGTTCCTTTCTTTACAAGAGGAAGACATCCAAATGCCAACAAACCCTTTAAACCCGTAAAGAGTGACTATTCCAAAAGACTTGGGCTATCTAAATATCCTCAGTCCAGGCCACATCCCCCTTCTTGACAAAGGGGCCAAAAACCCTCGTGTTTCATATTCTCTACATTCAGTACTAAGTAAATGTGCATGTATGGGAGTACACTGAGTCTATATGAATTCCCTCCAACATTTTCTACTATCTCAATGGGTTTAAAGGAACTATTTGGAAAGGCATTGGAAAACTTCATTCTTTGGGAGTATTATCTTTATCTTCAAACACTTTAACTAGGAGTAATGTAGCATTGACTGTAAAACTCCATTTATTAGAGAGATTAATTTTGTCTTCAGATAATTTAATTGGGAACATTGATAGGAAATCACCATTTGTTGGAGGCATTATTTTTTTATATGAACAAATTAACTATGAGCATCCCTAATAGAATCAATGATTTTATTTCACTTGAGTTTTTGGATCTATCACAAAATAACCTAAAGGGATTGATTCCTAAGGGTATTGGTAGATGCACTTATTTTTTTCACTTCAATTTTTAGATCTATCACACAAAAACATAAAGAGACCAATTCCTAAATGTTTTGGTAGTCGCACTTCTTTGAATGATCACTTTTCCAATCTAATAACATCTCTTGGACTTGTACATCTTTGGTCCATTATAATTTTGGATTAAAAAAATATATTGATTTGTGAGATTCTTTGATATCTTGCATTTTCATGACTTAAGAGTTTTAGGTGTTGCTTATAATTTTCTTCATGGCGTTAATCCTCAATTTGTTACAAATCTCACTGAGTTGTATATGTTAGATTTGTCCAACAATAATTGCAATGGAAACATGACCTTTAATCTTGATAAAATTCTTGGACATACAATCAATGTGTTTAGGTATGGTTCAAATATTAAGCTATTTCATCAGGAATAAAGTATGATACAAAAGGAAGTGGGTATTCTTCATATATGATGCATGCATAACACCAATTTTGACTTGTCTAAAAAACATATTAATGGAGAGACACTATAAGTATATGATGTATAGGTAGCTTGTGATTGTTGAATATGTCTAGTAATCAAATGGAAGGGTTAATTCCTACATCTCTCAGTAACATATCCACTTTGGAGCACTTAGACTTTCCCAAAAAAGGAAGTGTGAATACTTAATATAATGCATATAAACACCGTATTTGTTTTGTTTTGCAAAAATCTTAATGGAAACATACCCTCTATTATGGGAGTATGAGTAGTTTGCGAATGTTGAATTTCTTCAGTAATAAAGATGAACGGTTAATCCCTATATCTCCTGGTAACATATCCACTTTGGAATAATTGCAATAGTAATAATAATTATAATAATAAAATATAGTTTTAACTACATATCTTTTAAAAAGTATGTCCAATTCACTAACTATAAAATAGAATTATGTGATTTTATTTAATTTCCTTAAACTAACACCAAAACAATTTTTATTTAAACATTATGTGAGGGGGGCGGTAGGGGGTTGGGGGGGGGGGGGGGGGGGGGGATAGGGGATGGGGGGGTGTAGGGGGTAGGGGGTAAGGGGGGGTGCGCGGGTAGGGGTAAGGTGGGGGGGGGGGGTAGGGGGTGGGCGGGGGTGAGGGGGGGGTTAAGGGTAGGGGGTTGCAGGCGGGGGTGGTGGCGCGGGTAGGGGGTGGGCGAGGGGGGGGGGTGAGGGTGGGCGAGGGGATGGGGCAGATAAGGGTGGGGGGTGGGCGGGGGGGGCAGGGGGCGTAGCGGGTGGGCGTGGGTTAGGGGGCGGTTAAGGGTAGGGGGTTGGGGGGGGGGTAAGGTGGGGGGTAGGGGGTGGGCGAGGGGGCGGTAAGGGTAGGGAGTAAGAAGGGGGGGATGGGGGGGATAAGGGTGGGGGGTTGGGGGGGGCGATAGGGGTGGATGGGGGATCTGGAAGGGTACAGTTGGGCGAGGGGTTGCGGGGGGCGCAGTGGCGAGGGGCGGCCGCGAGGAGGGGTTGGGGGGTGTACGGGGTTGGGGGGGAGGGGGAGGGAGATGGGGGGAGGCGAGGGGGGATGGGGCGCGGGAGTGTGGGAGGACGGTAGGGGGTAGGGTGAGGGTAGGGGAGGGGGTCGGGGAGGCGGGAAAGCTTAGGAAGCTTCGTTCAAACAGAAAATTTAGCTGAAAACAAACATCTAGCGTGGCATGCAAAGGATGGACCACGAATAAATACAGAGTTGGCGAGCGAAACAAAGAGAAAACACAGATTTGATGGATGCAGGGAGTACAATAACTTGGCAATCATATCGAGGGATTTGTCATCATCATCATTTTCAGAGATTGGATCAGGCGTGTTACTTTAATTATTAATGTGTAGTGAATCCAGACAAGAGATCTCTCGTGAGAGGAATAAATTAATGGGGCCGGGGCCTCAATGTAGTCGTCAGGGGGTTGTGGGGGCGCATGGGTAGGGGCTCGCCCATACTTGCCTAATTGTGCACTTAGCCTCATTATCCCTCACCTGACCTCCCGCTCGCCCATCGACCTGCCTGCCTGTTAGAGGTGGCTGGGCAATTCTGATTATACAAATAAAAAATTTATGGTATATTTTTGTTGTTAATTTAAGTTAATATGTTTTTTATTTACTAATTTATGTGTTTTTTTTTAGGAAAATGGCATCAAGGAAAATTTCTGTGAATCTTTCTGGACCAAAGAGTCTTAAAGGTGTATCTTCAAAAAATATTGGTGAACGAACTCCACCTGAGCTCATGTCTACAAATATTTCAAGTGCTTTAAGTGATAAGAAGCTAATCTCAGATTGGAAAAGTTCAAAAGAGGTGAAATTTCCATCAAGAGTCTGGTATGTGAAAGAAAGAGAGAGCACAACTGTGTTTTTCACATTGATTTTTAAGTTAATTATTATTTTTTGAAAAAAAAATTGTTATTATTATTTTTTTGACATGAAATTCATAAAAAAACTATTATTTGACCATTTTTAGTTAATATTTTTGTATAAAAATTGTGATTTTGACATGTTAATTCTAGCAAAAAATTATCAAAACGTTTAGTTTTTTTGTTATATTTATGTTAAAAATGGTTATTTTTATGTCCATTGTTAAAAAATGTTGTTTTTAAGAAACAATTATTTCATGTGGATTGAAAAATTAATTAAGGATGGATAAATATGTAGATTATCTAAAATTCAAACTATCGGCTTTCTAATTTAAAAATGCAAAACAATAAAAACCCCCCTAAAAAAAAAATTAAGATAGAGAACAAGAAAATATGAATAAAATGACGACTTCAAAAACTATCAAATTTAGAAAATAATTTTTTACATTTCACACTAGAAAATTAAAAGTCAAAAAATAGGTCTTTTAAAAAAAGGGTGTGATGCAGAATACTCACTTTTAAAAATCAGCATGAAAATCACTACCATTCTAAAACTTGATTTCATCCTTGAACATGAAAAAAAATTAAAGTTCCAAAAACCATGTTCTAAAAAAAACATGTGTATTCTGCATCACCACTTTTGAAAATCGGGTCATTTTTTTGCTATCTCTACGAAACGGGTAACAGTATCAGTTCCCATTTCAAAGTTTACATTGTTTCAATCAAGCGAAGACAAAGGGACAACAGTTTCTAACCACAACTCAAGACTTGATATTATTGAAGACTTCTTACCTCTAAGCCATAAGGAGGTGGATAGAAGAGCATCCTCAAGAAGACATATAGCAAGTAATATAAAAAGTGACTTGAGATTTCCATGTCATCAAGCAGTCCATGTTAGTAGTGTCGTGTCATGAGTTTTCATATGCCACATCATTATTGTGGATATTTCTTTTTTGAAATGTAATGTAGAGCGGAAGTCCAAAGGATATGTACAAAAATTGAAGACTCATGTAAAATCAAAAAGCCATAGGAAGTCAAATAGTCATGAGGGTAGTCAAAGAGTCACAAAGGAGGTGAAGCATCACCTCATTGGTAATATATACACCCTCATTGTATGAGCAAAGGACTTTTCACCTTCACTCCTCCAGCAAAGCATTAGAGAGACAAGCTAGTTGTTTTGGCAAGCAAGTAGTGGATCCGACGCTCCATTATTGCAGCTAGTTGTGTTCATTGTATACATGTATCTTGGAACTTTTACTTAATATCATAAGCCTCATGTCCAACACATTCTTCATGCATGGATTATGAATATCTGTAAGACTTATATGTGAATTTTTGTAATTCATGTTTTCTTTCATCTATGCTAAAGTAGTTGAACTAATTCATTTATTTTTGTACTTATCATATTGAGAGTGTGTTGTGATGGTAGCTATTGTTTTCACATCCTTGTAGACTATTCTAATGGATATTAAAAATATCTTTCTTGTTGATTTGTTGTAATCACTATCACATCTTTGTGGACTATTCTGTTGGATGCTAGATATATCCTTCTTGGTTGCGTGTGTCACTACTAGGGTGGTACTATTACCTCTCTCTTAGAGGCTCACTTCCTTTTCTCCCTCTATAGTAGAAGAACCTTGACAAACTTACAACAGAACACCCACCAGGCACACTCACTTTCCTTTCAAAGCCATATTCACATTTATATCTCTTTCTAATAGTTAGGGACAAGGAAAATTTAAAGAATATATGGCAACCTGTCTGATACTGTGGATGGGGATCCTATTCCAAACAGTGTGAGGTCTAATTGGGACTTCACATCAGGGATACCCCATTGGTTTACAAATTTCCAACATCGTTAACACATCCACAGTCTAATGGATAGACCAAAGTGGTAAACAGAAGTCTTGGGAACATATTGAGAAGCCTTGCGGGTGATCATCCCAAGAAATGGGATTATGTATTAGCTCAATCAGAGTTCACATATAATGGTTCACCAAACAAGAGCATAGGGAATTGTCCATTTTAGATTTTGCATGGGATGCATCCTAGGCGAGCTTGTGAACTGTGAGATTTGGGAAAATTAGAACAAAAAAGTGTTGAAGGAGAAATTTTTTTGGCTGAAATGAGTGAGTTACATGAGCAAGTTAAGAAGAGATTATAACTCAGCAACCCCAAATAAAAGCATAAAGTATATTAAAAAAGAAGAGAAGTGAACTTTGAGGTTGAAGACATGGTCTTCGCTCACTTAAGAAAGGAGATATTTCCATGGAAGGAGTATAATAAACTTAAGATGAAGCAAATAGGTCCTTGAAAGATACTTCGTAATTTTTCTGTAAATATTTGTGAACTAGAGTTACCTACATGCATAGGTATTTCACCAATTTTCAATGTGAGTGTTTTGTATCCTTTATCAAGCTGGTGAAAAAGACTCATCTACAACAAATGCAGACAATGATGAATTTAATGAGCAGTAGTGGATAAAACAAATTCTTATGGAAAAAAGATTGGAATATTAAATGATTTTCGACACAAAGGTTGCAAAGAAGACTAGAGGGAAGGAATATTTAGAATACTTGGTGAAGTGGATAGGTCATCTGATTGAGGATTCCACTTGGATGAGTGTTTTAGCTCTATAGAAAGAATGTTATTTTGTATAAGACCTTATGAGTAGGAGCTCATAAATCGTTCCTTCCTGTGGAGCCTAATACATGTGTATAGGTCGAGAAACAAACTGATGAAGTGTGGACAATAGCTTACTAATGAGATGGGATGGTCACATGGTAATGTTGGGGAAATTTTTGTTAAGAAATTTTAAATATTTAATTTAGGAGTGAGTTTTGGTTCTTTTTTAGAAATAAGTTGGAGAAGTTATTTTCTAATGTAAATATAGTTTTCAGTTTCCCTTATTTTTCGGAGAAAGGAAAAAGATTCAAATTTTTGTGACTCTTTGTTGTCATAGTCAATTTTTTCTTTTCTTCTTGGGAATAAAGGAAAGAGTGCTAGGAAGTTCCTAAGGGGAGGAAGGAGGAACTTCTTGTTTTCTCTATGTAACTATAGTTTTGAAGTTTAAAAACACACATGTACCTTCATATTTGTGTGAACTAAGAGGTATTTATGTGTGAACAATGTAAATGAACAAAAATTGGATTGTAAATTTGTATGGTTTGAGATTGAATCAAACTCCCATGGTTAAACCAAATATATTTATGCTTATGAGTTGTTATTAATTGAAATTTTATTCCTATCAATTTGATTATTTTAAGAGTCTATAACTTGTTGAACCAATTTACACTAATAAATTGAACCCTTGTGACTTCCGTCGTTGTGTGATAATAATTTATCTATTGTATTCTTGTTGTATCAACTTCAAAACCAATAGAGGAATGTGCCACTATGTCATGGAGTAAGGAATGCGTGGTAATTACAACAATCTGGGCGTTACTAAAAAAAAACAAAGTACCCTATTTTCGGTTTAAAATCTCCTTCTGACCTGCCTGTTGCATCACTTCTTTTTTCCCATGTTTAAGTTCACAAAAAAATGAAATATTTTGCGTTAATGAAATATTTTGAGTATTAGTAATTAATGGTGAGATAAAGTCCAAAATCACAATAATAGTATTATAGGTAGGGATACAATATGATATTAATTTCATTATTATTTATTATTAGCAATAGAATTTTATTTTATTTTTAATTACTTTATCGTGGTCATGAGAATTGAAGTTTTATTATTGAATATTTCATTATGAGTATGGTAAGAGACCATAAAATTATATAGTAAAAGGTTTAAAATTTTGGAAAAAATGTTTGTAATAAGATTTCTAATTACTTAAAAGAAAAGAAAATTAAAAATAATTAAAATATATAAATATATCTAATTATTATTATAATAAAATCTTTAATCAAAACATAAATTAATAAAAAATTAAAAATAAATTAATCATTGTGTATTTTCTAAAAATAAATATAATGAAATAATTAATAAATAATATATCATTGAATAAGGGATATAAATTCAATCTTGATTGATTTTATGGTTAATTGGTTACATATTTCCATCAGAAGGGATGGTTCACTATTGATCTTAACAATTTGCAAATTATGGATCTGCATCATTCTACTGGATCAAGATGTTTTTTTTGTACGGATGAAGAACTCATAAAATATTTGGAGGACACTCTTGAGGCATCCCATATATGGGTCATCCTTGCACAACAAAATTCCTTTGAAAACACTTCGACCAACCCTATGGCACAAACTCCATCTTCTACCATTCTTTATTCGGTGACATTACAATCATCTGGAAAGGTCAATCCTTGATTCATTATAGTTATGGTTGACACGACATCCTTCAAGAATGTTACCCCCTCCCAAATATTGCAATCCATTAATCCTCCACATTGTGACTCATATACATTGTTTTTTGGTCTTTCACTTTTGTTATGGTCCCCCTTGGTGGTGCTAGTTAATACTAGTGACACAATAGAGGTTTCTATTTTTATCTTGAATTGTTATCCTAAATTTGACTCAATTTCTCATCATTGTGGTTTTCTCAATGATATTTTAGCTTTCGAGATGCTAACTAGATGTGGGATCATGTTGTCACTATGATGACATCAACCAAAATCTTTCCTATACTTGAATTTTGGAGCCTACTATGGATCTTGTGATTGGTCGTTCCATAGTTGCTTCTTGGTCACTTGATACTTTGTTAAGTTTTTGAGCTCCTTCCCTGGATTGTAAGTGTTGAAGTCACCTCCTCACACATGCTCAGTCCATAAGGAATTCATGAGAGAATTCCTTCATGCTTCATGTCGATAGTTAGTGTGCATTTTCATTAACAGACTCTCACTTATCGTTGCATTTGTACTTCTATTTCGGTGAGTTTTTCAAACTTTCACTTTTGCCCACCTTCATTTTTGTGAGCATCACTTTCATGCTTTTGACTATCTCTTTTTCTTACTTTCACCTTAATTAGTGTCATTTTCATTTTATCTTGGCTCTGGCATGTCTTGTTTTCATTATCGTTTGCATATCACAAGTGCTGTTTGCATTTTTCTCTTTATTTAACATAAGTCATGTTTTGGCATGGGAAGTGTCACTTATCATGTAAAGTGGAGTTTTGGCTTATTTCAAGGGGTAAATTTGGTGTTTATGAGTTCTTTTAGTCATGTATACATGTTTTACACTCATTCCAAAAGTTCCATGCATTGTCGCACAAGTGTTGTCACTTTCGTTGCAAAGCGTAAATTTTGTGTCACACTTGGAGAGGTATGATGCATTCTTGTCACATTTAGGGAATCATGTTGTTATTATTTTTCTAAGTGATCAATTTTTTGTCTTCGACTATCCCAAGTGTGTGATCATGATCGATTTTTGTCTCATCTCACTTGAGCCTCATTGGTCCCACATTATCCTTATCGGGAAAATTTTGTTCTCGGGTAACCTGACTTCACTTACCCTTCTTGAACTATTCGTTGCCCATTATCAACTCTCAAGCCCTGACATTACCTTTTGGAACTACACACTGCACAATCTCAGTGCTCAGTCCCAATCCTTGAGTTCCATAATTGTGTAATCCTTTCCTTCATCGAACCATTTGTGTGCATTCTGTAATCTCAAGCATGAAGCCTCAACCTTGAGATCTTGAACTACACAATTACACAATCACTTGGTCTCTCTCTCTCCACAACTTCACATTGGGAAACTTCAATCTTCAAGCTTCAATATTGAGGCCTTCAACCCCTTAACTATGTAATCTCCCAGCCCGTTCTCTTGTCTGAACCGTGCATTGCGCAACTTCAAGCCTCAAGCTTGACCTATTGAGTTCCTCAACTAAGAAGTCACTCAGCCCAGGCCTTCAAAACTACACACTTTGCAGTCTCAAGCCTCAAGCCTCCATCTTGATCCCTTGAGTCCCACAGCTACACAGTCCCTTTGCCCAAGCCTCCACAAATTTTCATTCCATAGTCTCAAGGCTCATGCCTCCAGCTAGATCACTTGAGTCCCTCAATTTCGTAATCCTTTGACATTGGCCATCCTGAATTGCACATTGCATAGTCTCAAGCCTTAGTCCCAGATCTTGGCCTCTAGAACTGAGAAATCCCTAAGTCATCCACTCAACCAATCACCAGTTCCACCCCAAGCAAGTGATTTCATGAAACATCCTAAATTATGAGTTTATCATACTGATGTCGTCTTGCCATGAGATGATTGTAGTTGTAGGTATTCTATTATGTCATGACAGGATGATGATGAAAGATATGGAGAAGGAGACCATGCTAGAAGACACATAAGGAGTTGAGGAGAAAATATGATCATGAAATGAGAAGATGAAGCAACACTAGAATATAAAATAAGATTAGAGATCAAGACCACATGATGATTCCCTACTGATTAAAAACCCTTTGGAGGGGGGATATAAAGAGAAAATCATATCTCTTATGAAGATGAAGTATTGGATACATATTTTATCAAAGAAAGAAGCAGCAAAGAGTGGCTTGACATTGCCATGTCATCATGCAGTCCATGTTAGCAGTGTCATGTCATGTCATGTCATGAGTCATCATGTGCCACATCATTTTGTGGATTATGTAAATTCAATATGGGAAAATGTATTGTAAAGTGGAGGTCCAAGAGTCATGCCTAGAATATGAAGAGTCATGTAAGAATTGAAAAGTCATAGAGAATTCCAAGAGTCATAAGAGAGGTGAAGGGTCACCCCATTTGTTATATATACACCCTAATTGTACAAGAAAATGACTTTTCACCTTGGCTTCTCTCATAAGACATCAAAGAGATAAAGTAAGTACTTTTGGGGAGCAAGTCATTGCTCCAATGCTCCACTATTAGAGCTAGTGATGTTCATTGTATTCATGTATCTTGGGATTTTTTTCTTAATACTTGAAGCATGCTAGGCAATACGTTTTCATGCATGGCTTGTGAATATTTGTAACATTGTTCTATGAATGTTTATGATTCATGTTTTCTTTCACATGTTAAAGTAGTTGAACTATTTTGGATATTTTAGCGCTTATCTTATTGAGAATGTCTTGTAATGGTTGTAACAAACATCATATCTATGTGGACTATTCTTCTTGATGTTAGGAAATTCTCTTTTCGTTTGTCTGTGCCTCTACTAGGGTGGTACTATTATTACTATCTCCATTTTTCTTGGGGGAAACTCTTCAAATAAGTTGGCTCATGAGATATATTCGATCCATACATCTTCATATTTGCGATCAGAAGAATCTTACAGCTTGAGTAATCTATTTTTGGAAGTTGTAAAATCTGATCAAACCAATGATGAAGATAACTCCCATCCAGATAACGATGATCCTGTTTTAACTTAGCCGATGGTAGCTATACACATGCAATTTATGATCTGACTTGGTTTACAAAATGTTTTCATCTGTATTTTCAAAATTTTGGAACTTTTCAAGAAGCCGAGGCACTTCAACTCTCGTTGATGGTTATGTTAGGTTCTCACGATCCTGGTGAAATTCTTGAACCATGTCAGATCTGGATTTTCTCACAGAATACTTTCATTCGTATTTTTTTGCTAGATGAAAACAATTTCTTCATGTAATTCTAGATTTCTCATTGCAATTTTCCTATTTATCAAGATCGAGTTTTTGATCATACTACTGTGGAAGATTCATCCCCATGCAAATATCTTGTATCAAATCTGGGTTAGGAGTGTATACCTTTTGTGAATGTGCAGAATTACAAAGCTGATTAATTTGAAGATTATATTTGGCTGAAGAATTCATATATGTTGAATGTTATGGTGGATAATAAGCTCCTATTCTCTCTTGTGGATGTCTTGATGACACCATAAATCCTCTTGAGTGTTAGCAAGTGCTTGAGTTATTTGTTGAATCAATTTCCTCTTTTTCATACATTACACCCTAACTGGGTTCATATATTTTTTATACTAGCATTATTCTTCAATTATTTCGATGATTATGATGTTTGTACAGTCTACGACCAGTTACAGGAATAAGATTTGTCACATTCATCATGTGCAGAAGTTGGTTCTATTGTTCATATAATTCATGGAACTTTTCAAATTAATTTATCCTTGTTAATTAAAAATTGGGAATCTAACACCATAATCAGCCCATCTGATCATGATTTTAGCTATGATGACTATCATTCAACTTACCATTTTCCCATCGACACATCAGATGCTGGTTGTTTTACATCCTTTAATCTTTATGGTTTAAAATATTACTATTCAGGTTCTTGTCAAGCAGTTGAGGAACTTCATCCTTTGTTGATTATTATGTCAGATCTTCACTGTGTTGGCATGTTTGTTGAATATGATCAAATCTATTTTCCCTCACAAGATTCTCATATTGACCTTGTGCTTCTAATTTAAAATTCATCTCTTCAAGGATTGTGGGGTTTTCAAGAGGACATTTTAAATTTTAAGATCGAATCTATGATTTCCTCGAAGCATCTTACTTAACATGCCCATTTAATAATAACAAGTTTCGTTGTTTTGTCATGCTTTCTAAGAATGACAATGAAGATGAAGATGCATTCAAAAGAAGTATTCAAGGTTTTGTTGATTAAGTATTTATTTGAAAAGGTAAGAATCTAAAATGGGTAGAGGTGGTTGTGGTCACACATCTTTCTGCCGAGAGGAAATACCTTCTACTTGTTTTGCAAATTATTCAAGCTCTTACTTTTTTGTTGCACATTTATTTATATTAGTTTCAATTGGTTGTATCTTTGTGATTGCAGGTCAGGAACAACTACAATGGCTTCATTGGAATTTTCATTACACTTGATCTCAACCTTCTAGCTAGTTGGGTTAGGAGTAGGTCTAGCTGCATTTTATTTTTTCCCCCTTGCACTCATTTTCTATAGTCTCTCTTGTGTTTTCTAACATTTTTATTACATCCTCTTTTCAGTTTGCCCCCATTTTCTTTATCGTTTTAATTTTGGTTTTTGGTTGGGTCTTGTCTCTCCTTTCATGTTTTTTGTAATAATACTTCGCATGAAGGATATTCCCTTTGGCTCGAAAGACAATGTGTCAAAGTAGAAGAGAACTTTGTGAGACCACAACATTTAGCTAACCATAAAGCCTCCTTCCTCGTCTTGATTATCCTTTGGTCGATGATTTTCTAATGGAAAATACGATCGTTGTGTGAGGAAATCTCTTGGTAAACTTTTTTACGTTAAAAGGCACACACATTCATCCTACCTAAGCACTCAATAAGTTGGCATATTGAATCCATAAACCATTTATAGTTTTCAAACTCCACATGTTGGTAAGCATCATTGGCAAACTAATAATGCTCAACATTAATTACTTGGTATATTTTAGCATACATTACATGATATTCATCGTCATTTATTAGACAATTTTTTTTAGTAACCCATATTAGATGATATTTTTAGTAACCCATTTAGGCACATGGTTCCATTGCAATACACCTTTGAGCCAAAGAATAATAGATCTATTATTAAGATATAAAGTTTCCTGAAGGTTTCTATCATAATTTATGGTTTATGTATGTTGTTTCATTTATGTTTTGCTATTATGTTTTTATTTATATCCATTTTTTTAACAATGGTGTGAGGGATAGGGTTACTATAAACTGTCTTAGGGGACTGGTCTAATGCTAGTTCCGAAACAAAATGAATTATTCTTGATGTGGCTATCAGAGGACAAATATAGAGGGTTTATTTGGCCTATTGGATGCTATAGATAGATATCTATCCAATTAATCATATAAAATTATCCATCATAATTCAAAGAAGGGAATAAACTACTAGCAGAGTGTAGGTTATGGTGAAAGCCCTAGTGGGAACCTGGAGAGACAAGTGCAATATGCTTTCTAAGTGGAGTATATGTGGTATGTATAAATTATGGATTGGAACATTTTATATATATAGCATGAGACAGGTTCATTAGTTGAATGAATGAGAGAATGTATATGGAAACAATGGTGTCATGGCCTAGTTAAGGAGCCAACTTATATGATGAACTGCAATAGTGCATGAACAACTGATAGTGTTTGGTCCAAGTTTTCAAGCCTAACTATAAGTATGATGTATTCCCCATGTTTGTTGTAAGACCTATTATTTAGGCATACATGTTATAGGATGGTTTCACATGATGTCATCCCTCTCATGCATAAAGAGGATGAAATATAAGTGTAGAATAAATTGCTTGAACAGTTAGGAGGGTAGTAGATGTACTCATATGCTACTTTTTTTAGACTTGTTATTCAAGCATACATGATTTAATGTGTGGTGCATGGAGTTATGTATGATCAAGATGAGGAATGTGCCACTTTAATAGGCATGAGTGCGGCAAGTGTACTCATATTCTATCTTGAGGAGGGAATTGTACATCTCTGAGATGGTTGTTGAACAATGTATATGAAAAGGTTAACCATGTATTCCATTGAATGGTAACTTTTTTATATGGAATTCAATATAAATATTGGGAATAATTAATCTTCCTCTAGTCAAGTCTAATGACAGAATTGTTAACATCATTATGGAAAAATTTATTGAATCATATAGTCAATTTGGTATCTTCATTAACATGTTTACTATTAATGGTTTACACCTTTGATGTTTCAATAACCCATGATTTTTCCCATGTTCTTTTCGTGTAATATAACATATTTAAGGGCATGACAACTCCATTATAAAATGACTTTGGTCCAAATAATGATAAATTTACTTTCTAGAGATTGTTTCCCCCATTGTTTCCAAGAGAACTTATAGTGTCTATTTGCTATTTCCTTTATGTATTGTTATTATATTTTTACTTCTCTCTTCTTCTTTTTCGTAAAAAAAAAAGTGTTATATTTCTTTTACATCTTTGAAAACATATAAAATTTTATTTATTTTTAGTATTTGAGTGTTAATTCAGAGTATATCTATATTGATAAAATTCCTTTCGAATTTTTTTTTAAGATTTTAGTTCATAACATTCATATATTGTTAAAATTATTTTTGAATATTTTATTGTTACTTTTATATAAAGAGAGAACCTATCAATTGAATTTAACTTGGTTTTTTCGGTGGAATAGTTCTTATCATCCCCACCCAAGTGCAAGTCTAGTAAGTTGACACAATTTCTCTCTGGAATAGAGTAACTTTGTTGTGCTCTTAAGTGAGTTTATACTAAGGTCTGATGTAGTACCAACAACCTCTCTCTTTCCTTCAAGGTGATAGGGAGGTTGACTTTCTTCCTCAAGCTATACCCAATTCCCATTTTTTTCATTAATTGACTTTATCTTGGATGGTTGGGAGAATAGAGTAATTATGCTATACTTTTAAGTGATTCTATATTGAGGGCTAACTTAGCACCAACAACTTGCCTAGCATTAAGAATCTCTTTTGACTTCACGGGGGCTGACTTTCATCTTAATGCCCAAATTATTTCTCTAGAAAAAACAAACACACATATATATGAAAAGAGAGATATTTAAAATAATTTTGATAAGATAAGAGTTCATATCTTTCAAAATTTAGAAAATGTATTTAATACTAAAATATATTGATATTTTATAGAAGTAAACTGTGCTTCCTTATAAACTAATATTAAATCATTAAAATAAATAAATAAATAAAAAATATGTCAATTTACATTTGTAAAAAATAATTAATAATAATTATCTTCATAAATAAAGTTTTTCACTTCATTTAAAAAAATTATTTTATTTTTACTTTCATAAATATAATTAATATTAATTATCCTCCAAAGAAATAGAAAGATTCCAATTTCTTTATAAAATACAGACCAACCATTTCACTAAATATTTATAGTTCATATATTCTAAATTTATATTAACATTTTCACATGGCTACTTCTATCTAAATTTCTTTTACTTCCTTCCAATTTTTTTTAATGACGAGTGCTTATGAACTTTCATATTTCGTTAGGTTACTCTGATCCCTGTGTAGTGATGAGTACAAACAATATTTAAGTGGAAGGTGTAATCTGAATTTTAGCTTTAATATTTTTTTCACGAAGTTTAGTTGAAATTAGGTTAATCATTATTAATTATTGTTAAATTTGTATTATATTTAATTTATAGTTAAATATATAAATTAAATAGCTAATAAATATTAATAAGCATTAATCCATAATTAATGTTAAAACATTTAATAATACATTTTATGTTGTTAAAATTTTAAAAATTATAGTAATTAATTAAATTATAACTTTATCTAAAATAATAAAATGATTAAGAATTCTATTAATATATAATATATATACATTTTAAAAAAACATCTAAGAAGATTCTTAATCATGGAGATTCACTTTAGGCTTTGTTACAATGTCATGGACCAATACCATGGTTTATTAATATCACATGTCCAAAAAAACATAACACATTTCATATAATACTTGTTCATATGACATTTTTTAGTTCATAAATTTAATTAAAAAGGTAAAAAAGACATAACTTCTTTAAGAATATATATATATATATTTTTTGTAAGCTAGGGAGAGACCTTCTTTTTCTATTAATTCGAATTGAAACCACTACATAATCGTGGTGACCTCAACCCGCCCCGAGGGGAAACCGGGTTTATTGGCCACCTTAAGTTTTTAATGGCCATCCAAAAATAAAAAGTCCTGATTCTGTCTGTCCATGCTTTATAAACTAAACATGCATAGAGATTATCATAGTTTCTTGTCTGCATTCTGTATTACAAAAAGACGCTACAGTTAACTAACTATAATCCAAAAATATTTTTAAAAACCTCTAATTAACATGTCTTCATCTACTGGTCCGCTGTGCCTGCCTGCTGCTCCATCTCTTTCTTGATACCGGGACTGCTGGTTTTTAACTGCTGCTGTATTTCTTCTATCTTCTTATCCTGCATTAACAAGGTGATTTGAATGTTCCGTAACTCCTTCTTCAGATTTGGAATTCCCTGAGATAATTCAGCCATTTCCATGGCTACTTGTTCCATTGCCTTAGCTAGCAGTCTCTTCATAACCCAGTAGACATGAAGGGTCTGCTTATATAATGTCATGCGTCCTCGTGTGTTGCCTGGGTCCGGGAGGAGATATTCCCAGTCTTCCAATTCTGAGTCTGATTGCCCCTGAATTGCCTCCTCTTCTAGCTACTGAATAATCTTTTTGATATTATGGTTAGTGTTTTCACAGTAGGCCCGTTCGGCTAACTGGACTTTCTTCCCTATGGATTTCCTTGTTTTCCTAACTGATCCTGTTGCGTGTTCTTCCCTGTTTCCAGCCTGTCCTTTTCCCCCTCGTCTGCATTGCCCGCGTCTCCCTCCTGTGCCTCCCCTTCTCCTATAACTTCCTCTGCCTCCCCTTCTTTTCTCTCCTGTTGGGCTTCCGAATACCCCTTCTCCTTCTTGTTCCCGGTTACCCCGGGCAGCTTCTTCCCTGCTACCCTGGACATTAAACCTCCCTGCCTCTGCCACCCGGCTTGTCCATGCACACCTTGGTTCTCCTTCCTCTCCGTCCGAGTCAAACATTTCAACATCCTCCTCTGAGTCGTCTTGAACCGTGAGTATTTCCTTAGCTGTGGCTTCTTCCATTATTCCTTTCCCTTTTTTTCCTTCGTCTCCTCGACCTCGGTTTCCTCCCTCTTCATCACTCCTCATCCTTCTCCTCGTAGCCATTCTTTTCTCCGCTGCCGTGTTGGCTCTTCGTTTTTTCGACCTCCTTTGCACTGTTGTTCTCCCTTCCAGGTCCCTGGCCTCCTTGTTTCTTCGCTCTGTCTTTGACACTTCAATACTAGTTTGCCTCAACCGGCTGCATGAACCTTTCTTATGCCGTCGTCTCCTCCACCTACTTTCTATTTTATTTACCTTCTTCTTTTGCCACTTATTGTCTACCTCCCTACTCGCCTCTCTTCGCCTTCTCTCCGTACTGTCATACTCTTGTCCAATCTCTGACATCCTGACAGTTCCATCCTCCTCCATCGTAATTCTATCATCCGCTTGCCTTGAGATGATATCCCTTGCGATGATCCACTTGTCCTTGATCATCATTACCTGCAACTCTCCTGCTCTGTCGTGCTCCCTTACCTGCTCTGCAATTATTGTCCTATACGCCGCCATTAACATCTCGATCGAGAGTCGCTTGTTGTCGTCTTTATCTAGTTGAAAATTCATTATGGTCTTGGGTGATTATGTTTTTAAGCTCTGCCCATCTCGGGTTATTCTCTATTGTGGTCCAGTTGTTGTCCATTCTTCTACCCGGATCCTTACTCCCCCAGTTAGCCAAAGGGTCTGCTACCTTGTTTCCTTTTCATCTAGCGTGGTTAATAATTTTGTAATCTATTCTCTTTAGTAATTCTTCCACATCTTGGATAATCCCAACTGTCCTCCAGCTCCTGCCATCATTAAGTTTAAGGAGCATCTCTATTGTTACCTGCGAGTCGCCTTCTATGTCCAAATTCATGTATCTGTTTCTCACTGCTATCCTTAATCCTTGATGCACCGCCCATAACTCTGCTTCGTTGTTAGTCATTTCTCCTCCCCATTCCGCATACACCCACCTTGTGTTTTCCTCACTGTCTCTAAAGATTCCCCCAAAGCCTACCGGCCCTAGGTTTCCTTTGGAAGCCCCATCAAAGTTCAGCTTTATGAAATTCTCTTCAGGGTATCTGAACTGGTTAGGACTCTAAATTTGAGTTCTCTGTCGATTCTCTTTTTTGGGATAGATCATGTCATATCCCAAATTTAATTTAGATACTATTGTCCTTTCCTCCTGGTTTGTTTTCCAATCCTTCTCATCCCAGGCCTTAGTCAAAACAGTTTCTTTTATAGATTTACAAATTTCCTCCCAAATTTTTGCAGGTTGGTTGCTTTTATCGCGAAAGATCCTTCTATTATGTTTCTTCCACAAATACTATATCACAAAACCTACTGACAATTTCCAAATTCTCCTCACCACCTTGGAGGAGAATTTTCCTTTGCCCCATTACAATATGGTATTTTTAATGTTGTTGGGGTCTCTATTTGTCTTGCCAAAGAGTGTTCTAATCTCCTCCCATAGATTTCGGGCGTATGGACAATTATTCAGTATATGCTCCTGGGTTTCAATTCCTTTGTTACAGAGACTGCAGCTCGATGGTCCATAGAAACCCCTTTTCTGTATTTTGTCCCATGTTAGGATTCGTTCTTTGCTCAATAACCAAGTGAATATTGTTATCTTCGACCACCACTTGTTGTCCCAAATAATTCTCGAATCTGTAGTTTCTTCCTCCCTTTCTTGATACCTTGTCAAATAGTAGGCTTCTTTTACTATAAAGGTTCCTTTCATTGCTTTTCCCCATCTGAGAATAGCCACCCCTGATCTCGCTTTTATCTTCCTCGACTCTAACTCTTTGGTATATATTTTCCCCAGCTCTCGATTTATGTCTTCCTCCCACTCTGCTGGCTTTCTCCATACTCTCCATATTTCACTGGTTTCTCCTTCTTTCCAATAATCTCTCACATATTCTCGTCCTGCCCTGATCACGTTTTGTTGTACTTCTTGTAGAGTTTGTATCTCGATCAATTTATCTCTTTGCTGCCACCTCTCCTCCCAGAATCTAGCACTGCTTCCTTCGCGTATCTCCCAGAAGGCATGATTATTTACTATATGCCTATTCTGACTTGCCAATTCCCAGATTGAAGATCCTTTTGGGATTTCTTCAACTCTCAGTCTTTCCGCCGTTGTTGCAGGCATATTATATTTCTGAGTCTAGATTCTCTTCCATAGATCATTTCCCCCTTGCATCCACCGCCACCATAGTTTTGCTCCAAGCACCTTATTTAACGTCTCTGGGTCTCTCAGGCCTAGACCCCCTTCCTCTTTTCTTTTCATTATATTTTCCCACGAGACCAGAGCCCATTTCCTTTGTTGACTTGGACCTCCCCAAATAATTTTTCCAAATATTTCTTTCATTTTTGTGCAAACCCCTTTAGGTGCTGCCGTAATGGATAAGGAGTAAATAGGTATTGCTTGAAGGACAAATTTCAGTAGGACGATTCTGCTCGCAATGTTCAGAGATCTGAATGACCAGCTTGCCAATTTGTTCTTTATTTTTTCTGAAGTATTCTGCCAATTTTTCATTCCTGTGGGATTTGTATCTAGCTGATTCCCCGGGTACTTTGTAGGAAGTTCCCCCTGCCTGATTCCTAAAGTTCTGGTCAGATGAGCCTTGATTGATTCTGGAGTATTGAATATGAAGGTGCATGATTTTTCTTTATTAATCTCCATACCCGATGCTTCCATAAACATCTCTAGAATTGTTTTAATGCTCCTCACCTCTTTTACTGAGACCTCACAGAATAGCATAATATCGTCAACGAACTGTTGGTGAGTGATAGGCAAATTGTTTCCC
Source organism: Pinus tabuliformis (assembly GCA_031772625.1). NCBI lineage: Eukaryota > Viridiplantae > Streptophyta > Pinopsida > Pinales > Pinaceae > Pinus > Pinus tabuliformis. Next base: position 89,173,098 of record CM062820.1, read on the forward strand.
CACAACTTTAAGCATTTGATTTTCTTTTCCCTCAGCTCCTTTTTTAAGTATCTTCCGAGACCTTCTGCTGCCATTATGAATAGGAATGGAGCAATAGGATCCCCTTGCCTAATTCCTCTAGTAGCTCTAAAGGTTTCCGTAGCAACCCCATTTAATAATATTGAGAAGTTCGGGGTCGATATCATGCTGTATACCCACTCTATCCCCCTACTGCTAAACCCATAGGCTCCAAGAAACGCTCTGAGGTATTTCCAGCTTAAACGATCATAGGATTTTGACAAGTCTAGCTTCATCATCATTCCTTTCTGCTTTTTTTGTTTTAGTGAGTGTATCATTTCCTGTGATACTACAAACCCATCAGGAATTTGTCGTCCCTCCACAAATCCCATTTGCTATGGTGAAATTATATTCAGAAGTAGAGGCTTTAATCTTTTTTCTATCAAGCTGGCTAAGATTTTGTATATAACATTGCATAGGGCTATTGGGTGAAAACCTTGAGCATTTTCTAAATTATCACTCTTGGGGATCAGGGTGATAAAGGTCGAATTGATACCTGGCCATACCTTTTGCTTCATTCGTGATTCCTCTACTGCCTCCAAGACTTCTTTGCCAAGAAAGTGCCACCCTGCTTGATAAAACTCCACGGTATATCCATCAGGTCCTGGAGCTTTGTTCTTACTCATATCCATCACAATTTCTTCCACCTCTTCTAAAGTAACTGCCCTCATCAAAGCCTTATTCTGCTCATCTGTTATTATTTTAGGGATTTCCTTACAGATGCATTCTATGGCTAATCCCTGATCTTTTTGTGGTTCTGTGAGTATCTCTTTGTGGTGTTCCACCAATGTTTTCTCAATTGCTTCTTGTTCTACTATCATTTCCCCCTCTGCATTTTTAATGGAGAAGATCCTGTTCTTTTGTTTGTGTTGGATCATGGCTTGATGGAAAAACTTAGTGTTTCTTTCTCCTTCACGTAACCAATTTATCCTAGTTTTTTGTCTCCACAGGATCTCTTCCTGTTTCCTTCTTTCTTCAAGTTGGCCTATTATTCTTCCTTCCTCTTTGCTGCTTTCCTCATCCCTCCCTTCTAGAATTATTTTTTGCTGTATTTCCTCCATTTCTTTCTCTAATTTTTGTTTTTCCTCCATGATGTTCCCAAACTCTTCCTTATTCCATTTTTTTATTTTCCCTTTGAGTTATTTGAGTTTCAGATGGATAGTATGCATCTTCTCGTTCCCTTTCACTTTACTCTGGGTCCACCATTCTTCTATTTTGTGTAAGAATTGAGGGTTTCTAAGCCAGACTGCCTTGAATATGAAAGGTTTCTTACCAGTGTTCTTCTTGATATCGATTTCCAATTTGATCGGCTAGTGGTCCGAGCGTAAAGCCGACATAATTTTAGCTTCTATAAATACGTCCCGGTTCAAAATTTGTTCTGATAGAAGGAACCTGTCTAATCTAGAAGCAATTTGATTTCTTCCTCCCCTCCTGTTGTTCCAAGTGTGTACTCCGTTAGTTGTAGGTATATCCACCAGCCTATGTTCTGTGATCATCTCATTAAACTCCTCCATGTTCTGATCTGGTCTCCTTAAGCCACCTTTCTTTTCGTTTATCATTCTAATCATATTAAAATCTCCTCCTACTATTCACAGTGTTCCAGGGAGAATTCTTCTAGTAGCTTGCATATCCTTGAGAAAGTTCTTCCGTTCTCTTGGGATATGCGGTCCATAGACTCCTGAAATGAGTATTCGCTCCTCTGATCCTATCAATCTGAACAGGCCTGTGAGGATTCTGGGGAAGCTGATCCAATTTTCAAATAATACCTCCTCAGGGTTCCAGAGGATTGCCAGACCCCCTGCTGTTCCATCCACATCTTGAGCCATTACCTCATATTGTAGTTTATTTATTTTCATAACTTCTACCATCGGTTGATGCCTAATTTTCGTTTCCTGGATTATCATTATGCTCGGTTTATCTTTCTTCAGTCTTTCCTTTAAATACCTCTGCTTACCCTTACCATCTAGCACTATGATATTCTAGCTCGTTACTATCATTTATAACTTCTTTGGTGGTTGTTGAAATACCTTTGATAGAGGTATAACCCTTCCTGAATTTACCAATATTTCTCCAACTGCTTGTATGGTTTCATTTAATGTTCTTCTTCCTCTCTTTCTGCCCCCTTGCCAGTATCGTCCATTCCCAAGCTCTGGCTCCCTTGCGTCCCTGCTAGATCCATTTGAATCTCTGAGGTGCTACCTTTCTTCTCCTTATATTTCTGGAATTTTTCTTTGTATAATTGTTTCTGTTTTTCCGGGATAAATCTCTCATCTAAATTTTTCCATTCCTGGAGCAATTTCTTCATAATTCTTTCTTCTTCGTTCCCATTATCCTTTTGAGAGTATGTTCCCGTCTGCATTTGCTCCGTTGTATTCCCCTGAATTTCTCCCATCTCTTCTTCCATCTCCCTGTCCTGAGCTATGCCCTGTTCTTTTGTCTCTTTTATAATTTCCATTGGTTCATTCTCATTATCTTCCTGTTCTTTCCTTTCTCCCTCGTTTTCTTCTTCCTCAACCTGGAGGACCTGAAACTTGTTTTGGTTTTTGACTACTATAGATTTCCCCTTCTGTTGGATCCTTATTCCTTCCTTGCCTGGTTTTTTCCTCCTTTGGACCTCCTGAAAGCCCTCATCCCCGGTATCCGCTCCTTCTGTTCTCCTTTGTTCTTCAACCTGTGTCCTTGCTATTTCCGTTTCTTTGTTTAATGGGCATTGCCTGTATAGATGTCCATACTCATGGCATCTTCTACACCTAAAGGGAATGTGCTCATAATCTATTGGTTGCTGCCATATTTCGTCATGGTATTCTAGCTCTATATACTCCGGCAGTGGCTCTGCTATATTCATGTAAACGCATATCCTTGCATAAGAAGTATACTTTCCCCTCTTTGTTGACTCAGCAACCTTAACAAAATTTCCGATTGAATTACCAATCCCTTCCAGAATATCAAGGTCCTAGAACTCCATTGGTAATCCGAATAATCTGACCCAGATGGGTGCTGCTAGCAATTTCTCATTATCCGGGTTATACCTATCCTCCCAATGCCTCATGAATAAGCCCGCGTTATTTATAAAGTATGGCCCTTCTTTAAAGGTTCTTTCCTTATCTTCTAGGTTTGCAAAAATTACTGTGAAAAAAGCTTTTGCTCCCAGTTTTAAATCTAGATGCCCTTTTGGCTTCCACCTTTGTTGTATCCATCTTGTTAAATCCTTTTCAGATGGCCAAAAACCAACAAACTTGCAAATCAAAGCATGGTCTCTCATATAGCATCTATAGTCTTCGAGTTTATTATTTGGTATTACGTACCTTGGTCTCTTCTGTGCTCTAGGTAAGCATCTGCCTCCGATTTTTGCTTGCCATCGGTTCCCCAACACTGGCGCATCTCCGCTATTCTCCTTCTGAGCCGCTTGCAGTCCGCTCCCGCTTGCTTCGCCTGCTATTACATTCTTGAAGGAGGGGATCTCTCCCCTCCCCTGTTTTCCTTCCATGGGTTCCTTCAGTCCCGACTATCTTTATTTCACCCTTCCTTCGTATTCTAACCTCGCAAAGATTATCTCCTGCTCCCGTTTAACCCTTCTGCTATTTCCCCGTCGCCCACTCCCGTCCTCCTCAGGCTCTGAAAACCCTAGGCTTTCAAACCCTAACCCGCAGACATCGTGCACCTCTCTTCCTTCGATTCTTTAAGAATAAATATTAACCTTCAACTTGTATATATTATTAAAAATATTCTAGAACATTTTATAAATATTAAATCCCTACCATCCACCTAATAATTATTAATGATTGAATTAAAATTTTAAAACCCTATTTTAAATTAAACACATTTTCTTCTTAATTATAAATAAGTAATTGTCAAATCTATAACATCAAATATATGAACAAATCTTTTAAATATAAAATAATATTCCTAAAAAAAAAAATAAAAACAATTAACAATAAAATATTTACAATTTTCAAAATTTATAAACCACTTTTATTATAAAATTTAAAGTTTATTATATGTATTTTTATTTTTTTATATTTAAGTTAGCCTACAACGAGGCCAATTTTATTATTAAATAAAGAAACAATTTTTTCAAAAAGAAAAAGCATGATGTATTATATAAGATATATAATGAATAGATACATTTGACAGATAGATCTTCATAGGGGCTATTTTAGCCGACTTAGGATTTCCAAAATTTGGCCAGCCCATTGAGCTGACACAAGTTGCTGTCAAAAAAGCATGATAACTAGATACATTGCTAAAATAGGAGCATAAAGATCTCTCCAAAGAGAGAAACAATATTCAGAAACTTGTTCAAGAGATTCCAAATTTGCTTCAGCCATAATCAGAGCTGGAGGGAAGAAAAGACCAAAATACTAAAGGCAGATGCAAAACTAAAAACAAAAAGATTTGAAATTAAGAGCCTGGCAAGGAAAAGTCCTGGATAGAGAAAATTTCCTCGCCAGATTTTACCTTCATGTACCATATACCTTGTTCCAAAAGGAGACCTTCCTTTGATAAGATATCTGCTTGCTGATTCTGTGATCTGAAAATGTGTTGGATGGAGCATCCTTCCAATTTCCTCCAAAGGAACCTGATTCTGTCCAACCAACCTGTAAGGTGAGGGCTGCTGATATGGCTCTTTCCTGCTACAAAATCAACCATGACTTTTGAATCTCCAAAAATTGACACAAACTGAATGTTAAAGAAAAGGCAAATGGATAAAAGGCCTGCAAGGGCCATCGCCTCGGCTTTACTATTCGTGCCCTTTCCTCCATTCCAGGCAATGAGATATTGATCATTTTCATTCATGATAATGTGAATGCCACAACCACATGAGCCATTTTGAGCAGCACCATCGAAATACGCTCTTGGAAGCATTGAGTGATTTTGTGCTTGCTCCTTCTGATTACACTTTTTTTGCTTTTGTGGTTTTTTTGGTAAAGAGTCATAAAGAGCAATAATGTTTTGAAGAGTTCCCATAAAAGGCTCTTTACTGTCATTAAAGATAATTTTGTTTCTCCATTTCCAAATACACCATAGAGTAATGATAATAAGAGGCCTCCAGGATTCCTTTTGCCCATTCCACCATAGGAAAGCTTCTTTAGTAGAAACATGAGAGATATGAGGAAATTTATATAACTTTGCCAGATCTTTCCATAGTTGTTGAGTTATATGGCAATTGAAGAACATGTGGAAATTGCTTTCCTCATCGGACTTACATATTAAACAGAGACCCGGTCCATGCCAACACCTCTTTTTCAGATTCTCCCATGTTAGATTTTTATTGTGGAAGACCAGCCAGGAGAATAGAATCACCTTGGAAGGACATCCAAAACCTCTTTTTCATATTCTCCCATGTTAGATTTTTATTGTGGAATACCAGCCAGGAGAATAGAATCACCTTGGAAGGACATCCCGATTTCCAAAAGACTGGTGGGAAAATCGGGCTTGGTGGATCATTCTTTAACCCAATCAGATTTTGATATATGTCCTTAACACGAATCAGGGAGATTCCTTTTAAATCCTTCCAAATAAGAACATCAGCTTCCCGAGTATGGTATATGCCACAGTTCCTCAAAGAAGTTCTGAGATTTCTCCATTGCCGAGCTAAGAGATCCGACATCCCCATACTGTCCGCCTCTTTCCAAAGAGGGAAAGGACCCTGCCATTCAGCTATCAGCTTGTCCCAAGTGAAAATTCCTTTTCTATGGAAAAAATTTAGGAGAGATTCTGGCAGAATGATTTCCTCCTGCCCACCCAGGAAAGAATCAACTCCAATGAGAATCCGGCTACCAGATTGAAAACTCCAAGTTAAGTTCCTTAAAAAATACTTCTCAACCTTGCGAAAACTCAGCCATATTGCTGACCCATAATTGGATCCGATCCTTCCCAACCTGTACCAGTAAGAGATATCTTTGCTTCCCATATATTTCTTTTTTATTGTGTTGCTCCAGGGGCCTTCTCCATAAATCCCTCTCCATAGTGATTTGCATAGCAGCGCCTTACCAAAACTTCGCAGATCCAACAGGCCCCATCCACCTAAATTCTTCGGCCATGAAATATCAGACAATTTAGATAGATGAAATTTCCTTTTTTCTGATTGGCCGCCCCATATGAAGTTAGCAGTTAACTTGTTCATCTTCTTTATAATGCTTGCAGGAAGAAAGAATAAATGGGCCCAAAATACAACTAGTTGTGTTAGAACTGACTGAGATAAAACAACTCTTCTAGCCATTGATAGGCATTTAAATTCCCATAACGATATCCTTTTGTAGTACCTATCTATTAACCATTGCCAGTCCGATTTTGAGTAACCCTTTGCTTTTAACTGGAATCCTAAATATTTTATTCCATGCTTTATGGAGCATGCCTCTATTCCAAACAGTGAAGATAACCATTCTACTAAATCCATGCTGACATCATTATGGAGAAAGACTGACTTGTGTTCATTAATTTGCATCCCTGTGGCCTTTTGAAAACATCTTAAGATGTCATATAAGCATGTCCAGGTGAGTCTGCATAACATTGCAAAAATGAGTATATCATCCACAAAAAGGTTGTGTGAGATATAATTGCTTCTACAGATCCTCAGTGGCTGGCACCTTTTATCACTAACTGCCCTGTTTATGTGGAGACTAAGAGTATTCATTGCCAATATAAACAATAGAGGGGATAGTGGGCAGCCTTGACACAGCCCCCTTTCAGCTGGAAAATAAGAGGATGGGATCCCATTTATAATGACTGCATAGTTCACCTTCTCAACACATGCCATGATCCACTCTATTATATTTGCATTCAGACCAATCTTTGCAAGTAAACATCTGATGAAGCCCCAATCCAGGCAATCGTATGCCTTTCGGAGATCAATTTTGAGGATAACTGCTTCACTTTTTTTAGAATGCATGGAAAACAAGCTTTCTTGTGTGTTTGCAACAGCGTCCAAGATATTTCTTCCTTTTAAAAATCCATGTTGATCCTTTGTTAAAAAATTTGATAAAGTTACCTTGATTCTTTCAGCAATAATTTTCGAGATGATTTTGAAAGAAATGTTACAGAGGGATATCGGTCTGAAATCTTGAAAAGATTCTGCTTCCCCTTTTTTGGGATGAGGGCAATTAGAGTTGAGGAGATTTTTTGGTGAATGCTTCCTGATATTCTGGTACCTTCTACCATCCTTAGCAAATCGTGTTTTATGAGATCAAAAAAGTGGATGAAGAACTCAATCGTCCAGCCATCTGGGCCTAGAGATTTATCCCTCTTGAAAGATTTCATTGTTTCTAAAAGTTCTTCCTCCATGATTGGCTAAAAGAGATGCTCGTTTTTTTCATCATCAAACATTTTTGGAAATAATTCGATGCCCCATAAGATGTCCTGAATTCTGCAATCCTCTGATCTCTTATATTGATTTTGAAATTGTTTCACAGCCTCATCTGAAATGTCTTGTTGAGAGCATAGATAACCCCCTTTGCCATCACTGATCTTCCATATTGAGTTTTTTTCACGTCTTGAGCTTGCAAACTTGTGGAAGAATTTTGTATTCATGTCCCCTTCCTTTAGCCAGATAGCCCTGCTCTTTAATCTCCAAAAAGCTTCTTCCTGCTCCATAATTTTTTGTTTTTGTCTTTTAAGCTCACTTATGCAACATCTTGTATTGAAAGGAAGTGAATGTGTAGCCATTTCTCCATAGTAGCTATTCAGCTCCCTTTGAATCTTTGTAAGATTTGTTCTATTTTGTATCTTGTATTTTGTATATGAGAAAGTTTTTCCCTGAAGGTAAAAAATGGGGGTCTATTACCAGTTGCAGACAACTCTTTCCAAGTTCTTTTCACAACATCATTGAACTCTGATTCTTCTAGCCAAGACCTATTAAATTTGAAAGAGTACCCCTTTCTAAAAGCCTTTTCTCTCCAGCTTAATAGAATCGGCCTATGGTCTGAGATAAACACATTTCCAATTGTTGAGAATGGCATGCCCAATTTATCTATTATGCTGACGTGTAGAATGAACCTATCAAGTCTTTTTGCTATATATGCCCCATCAATCCTTCCATTGTCCCATGTCGGGAGCATTTTGGGAGGTCTTATGTCAACAAGATTCCTGTGTAATAATTCAAATCTTATGCGGTCTGCTAGAGGATCTTTTTTCTTGCTGATTCCCCAAGATTCATCAGAATTTAAAGTAGCATTTAGATCTCCTGCAATCATTAGAAACTCAATTTCTAAAATTTCTGATGCAAAAAGTTTTTCCCAAAATGGTATTCTATTTTTGTAAGGAGCATAAATGTTTAGAATGTTGATTGGGCAATCTTTCCCTCTAATTGATGCCGATATGAGAATGCCCGCAAAACATCTGTAAGCTTTTGCTCTGATCCAATCAGGATTCCATAAGACCACCAGGCCCCCAGAGAGGCCATTTGCATTCAAAGCAGACATATGCCAAGAGGGGAACATTTTCCTGAAATAGGAGATAGATACATGAGAGTTATGCATGGTTTCTTGGATTAAAATTATTTTTGGCTGTTCTGAATAGAAAATATTCTTTAGTTCCAAAAATTTTCGGCCTGCCCCTAGACCCCTTACGTTCATGGATATGATGAATGTCATTTTCGGCCTGCCACCTACATCATCTCTTCCCCTGAAATGTCTACTTCCCCTATTGTTTTTCCTTCTCACTGTGATGTTTTTTGCAGAATTCGGACTTATATGAGGAGAGGATGGCTTTCCTGGCTTATGTATAGTTAAGGGTTCAAATTCAAGCGATTTTTTACTTAAGAGATAGTCCAGATCGCTGCCAATTGAATTTGATGGGGATGAAGCAGGGGAATTTAGCGGTGTTGGCGAAACCATAGGTTCCTTTCCTTTTTTAGATAGGTTTCTTTCCCTTCTTGGGGATGAGGAGGAAGAAGGAATAAAGGTGATATGAGGATCCAAGTTTGAAACTTTGTAAGGCTGAGGAACCGGAGGGGGGAGGGGACTTCTTTATCAATAGCAGGTTCCTAGGGAGGCATGGAAGGGAGATAGTCGGCCATTTTATCAGATGGGGTTTCTGACTTTCCTGCAATTTCTAGTATGATGCTCTGAATCTGAGGGTGTATAGATGGAGAAATTATACGAAGGTTTTCTTCTGGATTAATAGCTCTTTGCAGATCGCTATATTCTGATGAAGATAAACTTATTGCAGGGGATGGAGTCTCTTTCCTATGATTATTTAATGCAGAAATGGATTTTCCATGATGTAGATTATTCAAAAGAACAGGGCATCGAGGGCAATTTTTGATTAGGTGCCCCGTCCTATGGCATGCTGAGCATCTAAAGGGGACTCCCCAGAAGTCCAGTCTCTGATTAATTTTTAAGTCCCTCCAAGATATCTCTATATTGTCAGGAAATCCACCTCTGTAGGCTTTTTCTATGAGTACCCAGGCTACACGTTTGTCCTTTTCCCCTAAGCATCTGGGATCGACATAAACACATTTACCTATTGCATTTCCTATTTCTGTTAAGGTCTCCTTCGACCACAGCTCCAGTGGTAGGCCAGGAAGTTTGACCCATATTAAGTTATTAGAGGGAGTATTCTTTAGCAGGTTGTAGCCAATATACCACTTATAAAGTGCAAGAAAACTCCTTCCCTGTACCCATGGACGGTTTTGGATGGCTTCCAGGTCGCTTGCACTCAGAAAATGGAAACAATACCATTCTTTCATCAGTTTAGCTATAATGGGAGAATAGCCGATCAGAGGTTTCCATTTAATCTCTATCCACTTCCGCATCTCTGAATCGTCCATTTCTGGAAAGTGCCATCGGCCAACGAGGGCTAAATCCTACAAACTTTTGATGCGGTCAGACAGGTAGATACTGTCCAGCTTGATCGCTGCTGGAGGAGGGGCGGTTTTAACAGGTTTTGTATTCTTATTATAGCAGTTTGAGGCCTCGAATTCAGCATATTTCTTTTGCCGAAAGTCTTTTTGCTGAAAAACCTTTTGTTTGCCTTTTCTAATTTTTCCAGCCTTTGATAGGCCACCACTATCCACGTCCTTAGAAGGTAAGGACGGATGAACAACCATGTCATCCAACGTGTCTTTCCAATCATTTGACAACATGGCAACACTATGATGATTTTTTGCTTGAATACCAGCTAGGATCATGACCTCCATGACCGATGCGTCTGACGGAGGATCCATCATTTCAAAAACCCCTTCTGTCCTAATGGTCGTACTGAGAAAGTCCTAATTAGGATCTTCCAGATCGGGTAATAAATCATGCAATGAATGTAAACTTGTCCCTTTCTGAATAAAATACCCAGAGAGTAAATACCTAAACCAGAAAACGAGGTCTTCGCTAACTAGATACCTAAACCAGAAAACGAGGTCTTCGCTAACTAGATGACTGACAAAAGGAAGTCTCGGGAATCAGAATTTTCCTTTTCCCAGAAGAGAGCAAATTCCGAAGAGGCCAGCTGTCTTCTGAATTTAAGGAAGGATGACGATTACATGAGGTAGTATGCAACGGAAAGGCAGGAGGATTTAAAAAATGGCGGCTTCTATCAACCCAAGATGTCAGACATTAACCCATAAGGTACCAATTCTTTACTCCAAAAGATTTGAGGCTAAACTTCTCTGCCCGAGACAGATTCAGAAAAGAAAGGAAAGTAAACCGGAAAAATTTCCGGTTCTCGGAAAGATGAATCCTGGCCGGAATAACCAGGAGGCAGGAGAAGCAAGGCTATCTTTTGTTTTTTGTAAGTTTTAGAATGAAACCTTAGAGCATCCAGTCCAACAGCAATATATCTCAAAGACACACCACCAGGAATCAAATTTGAAACGGAAATCTTGACAGGGTTTGTATATTCCAAAACAATTCCTTAATCAATTTTATAATATATTATGGTAAAAAGGGACTGACCTGTTGAGCATCGAGCATTTGTCCGAGTGAAGAGCACCGCCAAACCGAGCAGGAAAAGCTGAGCCGTGCGATACCCCTCAAAAAACATAAAGTTTCAGCACTATCTGGCCATTACTCTCACTCAGAAAAAAACTGATATAGACCCCGCCAACCAAAATGCTGAGTTCCTCCCAATGTACTTTGCAAAAGGATGAGAGGGGAAGAAATACTAAGCATGAGACTTGTAACAGATGAATCAAAGGTTCAGGATGGAGCAGTATCTGTGAGGATGACGTCTCTGAACTTTCCAAACCAAAACTACAGGCTCAAGACAAAGAAAGTTGGCTAAGCAAGAGGAGCAAAAGATAAGTCGATAGTTCAAGCTAACCGAAATACGCAAAGTCAATGGAAAATGGTGAGAAAGGGAGTGACCGAAACTTTCAAACCCCGCGTTACCTTGGTCAAAACCATTTTCTGAGAGGATAACACGTCTGAGCCTGCAAACCAAGCATCGACCATGTCTGTGCACGTAGCCTTCTGTCTTGAAACACTTCCGTTACTAAGAGGATGACACCTCTGAGCCCGCAGGCTGAAGCTTCGACCTTTACTATGCACGTAGCCTTCATGCAACCTGCCCTTCGATTGTTGTATCTTCAGGTATTACTGTTATTGGATAGAAAAAGACAAACATCCAGTTCTGATACGTTGATCAGCAGTGCTCTCCACTCGACGCTCTCCAATGAGACAGATTTTATTCCACTTATAATTCTCACTCTCAATCTTGGCTTATAAATTTATACTAAACAACTCCCACCTCAATCAGTCCCCATAAATCTATACCAAAAAATTACTTATACCTTGCGATTATCATAAAAACAACTTTTACAGTGTTTTTCTAAATATAATTTAAAATACATTGAAATGACCGGGCTTTGTATTGATGTTATTACAATTCACAAAGAAAGTTCGTAAAAACGAGATCGGCTTCTCTATTTTCATTTGATATGCATCACAATTGCAATAAAAAACGTCAGAATGACTCCCGAGACCCCACCCCATGTCATAGTGATGGTTGGTAATCTATATTTTAAACTTTGTTAATATATTGTTATGCCCATATTAAAGGTTTCTCTCGGTTGTGAAGTTGTTTTTTGTTTTTTGTTTTTCTAAGGTTAGTTATTTTTCTAATATTTGCTTTATTAATTAAATTTTTTAAATAATAAAAAAATATTATTACTATTATTAAATTAAACAAATATACAAATTATTATATTAAAATATATTATAGTAATAAAAACATACATATTATGGTTTTGATGTAATATATTTTTTTAAATGTTAAGCCGAATTAAGTATAAATAATAATATTTACATTAAAACAAATTATATTAATTGTAATTAACATATATTAATAAGATTAAAATGATATAATTTATATATTATCATATGATTTATGTGAAAAGTGAATATTGCCATCAGTGTTGTTAATATTTTGTAATGTTATCAATATATAAATATTTAATTTAAAAACAAATAATATAGATTATTATTTTAATTTATTGGAGAACATTATTATTATTTTTTATTATGTTAGTTTTACAAATAACATAAAAAAATCATTTTTAATATATACATAATTAAGGAGTTGTCTTTGGTGCGTTTTTTGGATTTTTTTGAACTGAAATTTAATAGGAAAATTTGAGGTAAAATCTTGATTTATGTTATTTAAATTGGTTTTTTGACTATATAAATTCAGCACCCCAAAAAACCTCAAGGACACAAGATTACCCATCAAACATGTAAATTCAATAAATTCCCACCAAATTTTAATAAAATTAAACCAAAAACACCATAAAAAAACTTCCAAAACACCACACTCAAAACAACTAACATAACTAATACACTCAAGATATTCAAGAGGGACCTTTCAAGAAGATATTCAAGAGGGACCTTTCAACTTGAGTATGCCCTGCAATCATTGGACCTTTCAACTTGAGTATGCCTTGCAATCATTAATATGAACCAGTTGATGTCTTGAGTGCGTGTGTTTTCAATATAATAATATGCCTTGCAATCATTAATATGAACCAGTTGATGTCTTGAGTGCGTGTGTTTTCAATATAATAATGACAAATTTGGTATGATCTAAGAATTAGTTTATTCATTTTATATAAATGTTTAATTTAGGGCGTTATCTTCATTTTAAAATATTTTAATTATTTTTTTCAAACTTGATTTGATAAATCATAATGATAATTATGTGCAATCATTAATATGAACTAGTTGATATCGTGAGTGCGTGTGTTTTCAATATAATAATGAGAAAATTGGTATGATCTCAGAATTAGTTTATTCATTTTATATAAATGTTTAATTTAGGGCTTTATCTTCATTTGAAAAAATTTTAATTATGTTTTCCAAACTTGATTTGATAAATCATAATGATAATTATGTGATATTATTTTTTAACGTTTATATTTTTTTGGATTTTAGTATTAATCTAGATTTATTATTTCTTAAGTTTGTTAATCTAAGAGTTAGTATTCTCCATGTATAATATTATTTACAGGGTTTATAATATTAATCTTAAGTTTTTATATAAATTTTTTGTCCAATACATTGTGACAAATTGTCTCAATAAAAAAATCAATCATGGTCGAATATGGCATTGTAACGAAGATTGTCTCAATATGAAAATCAACCATTGTAAATTATTTATCTTAAGGTTTTAAGCGTTTATAATATTAATCCATTAGATTTAATACTACTCTGTTGGTTTATAATCTCTTGGCTTTTTAGTATTGATCTCAATCCCTTGATTTTTTTAATATTAATCTCTAGATTTATTATTATATGAATCCCTTCGATTTATTAATCTAAAAGCTCACATTATTATTTAATTATATTATTTAATATTATTTAACTATTAACTATTTTTTAATTATTTAATATTTAATATTATTTAATTTTAAATTCTTTATTACTATTTAATTATTTAATACAAATAAAAAAATTATTGATGATGGTGGTGGTGGTGTTGGTTAACGTCCACTGAGACCAAACTTTGGTTTATTGGACCTAAAGAAATGAATTATTTAGTTTGATTTAATATTTTGTTTCTATGCTCAAAAATCTAGGAGAGAAGCCTTCCGAGCTCATTGTAATTTAGACAACGTAAAAGGGGTCAGTATTGCAACAAAGATTTTGAAACTGAGATCTAATGTGGTTGTACATGGGACACTCTACGAGGAAGTGATTTTCATCCTCAATGTTTGTATTCTCACAGAGATGGCAGAACCTTTCCATACATGGTGTTTTCGGCACTGCCCAACTACGCATTTCACTATGGAGTTCATGAGAGTTCATTCTAATCTTGGCTATATTAACTTTCTTCTTTGAGCTAGTTAAAATAGAGAGATACTTTTGATCTTCTAGGGTGAGGTTGATGACCTCCTTATAATATCTTAATTTTCTTTTAGCTGCTAAATCTTTCTCACACCACATTTTTTCTTTGAACTTAGAAGTAACAATATTTTTAATGTTATTAATGTTTTGCAATGAAACATTCACGTTGATCTCTCAATGATTTAATTAGGCCCTGGTGTCTTTATACCAACCTCGTTTGAGCCTTAGGTAATTTTGACTGGAATTTAAAGCTAGCTTAAATTAATAATTATATTTATTACTGAATAATAAGTGTTATTAATATTTTTATGGTTAATTAATATGTATACTATTATCCATTAATATTATTATTAAATAAATTCTTTAATATCATTAAATTATGTATTATTATTTAATATTATTTTTTAAAATTATATTAAATTAAATTAAATATTAAATAATTGATGATAATGATTTATGTTTATTAAGATTATTTTATCATCCCAAAAAACTTTTAGAATAGACCACGGCCAAGTTTCACTTCTAAACTTTTGAAAATTAATATAAATTATAATTATTTTATTATTTATATTAATTAATATATTTATAATTATTATTAATTATAATAATAATAATCATTTTTTTTTAATGTTATTTATTTATTAATGGTAAATATTCCAATCACATTAATATATAAATATAGGTGTGTTAATTTTATGTCACAGTTAGACTTATTTCTTCATCTTCATTTGAAAATACTTTCGTCATCTTCATTTGAAAATACTTTAACTAATTTTTTCAACCCTAGTTTGATAAACCATAATGACAATCAGACCAATTTTTTATCCATTTTCTCATGGTAAAATAAACCAAAATTTAATTTCCTCATACAGGATAAGAATAATCATAATGGAAAGTTTTCAGAAAAGAAAACTCTTTAAATAAAATACAAATTCTCAACTCCGTCTTTCTGTATTGTGCAACACTTCAGTACAAAAAATGATTTTAATTATTGTAAAGGTATGGATGCCGTGCTGGAGAGCATCAGCCAGTATCCTATAGGTAACTTCCATGACGCCCTCTGTTTTCAGTTTCTGGTCCATGGCCTTCCATCTATTTTTTAAGGAGGAAGAGGAACATTCGTGAGATTTCATTGGACGCCTCTCCCCTCAGTACGTGTTCTCTACCGTTGTTGCCATACCCGGCCACCTACTCATCGGCTCGGACCACTATTATCATCGAGTTTATATTTTCCCTCATGATGTATTTCTACTGAACTTGGATTCAACCACTCTTGGCGCAACTAATGAATTGGCCCATGGTGCTCTCCACCCGGTATGCTCGTGGTTCAGATTTTCTAGCGAATCAACAATAACCAAAACACACTAGCTCCATAGTATGTTCAACTCTGGTTTTAGTAATATATGTCTGGATCTGAATTCATAAGCTGGTGGGGGAAAACTAAAATATTTTTCAAGAAATTCATTATCATTTCAAAACCATGTTCTGATTTTCGAATCAGGATAGGTCCATGGTGGTGTGTGTATGAGATATACTGTTGTTGCATTATCTGCTCAGAAGTGTCTTCCTGAGGTAGTTTCTCATCCGGTTTTCATCTGCTAATTCCAACCTTCTGGTGCCGGAAAATTTTGAATTTTCTGGTTTTCCGTATCTGGCGGCTGGGAAATATTTGGTCACCTACTCTCCTTGATCGATGATTAATGCCCGCAGCCACTTCCCCAATTTCTACAGAGGTTTGAGATATTGCTTTAATTCACCTGACTGAAGGGAAATTTCTGGGTTCTGATTTCTACGTCATTGGCAGACATTCCCCTATTCTTCTATTAGAGCCCATCCTTTTTCGGACCTTTTTGTACTGCTTTTTAAGACTATTTTTGGTCCTTTTCCCTTAAGACATAAAACCTGGTGGTACTTGGTTTTCTTGCATATCTTTGGAGGATCTAATCTTGGAATCCGAAAAATCGTATCTGTCCTCTGGCATGGACATCCCTTCAGACAATTCTGCGGCTTCGGCGTTGGTGCGAGCAACCATTGAAGCGGAAAACCTTCTCGTCAGCCAGTCAGCAAAATCTGAATGGGCAGCCAAGTTGTATGCTGACATCATTCCCTCTTCCCAGCAGGCACAATCCTCCAAAGGTGGCAGACCTGATAGACAGCCGAAACAATGCCCCAATCGACCGGTCAAAACCTCTTCGCCGCCTGAAGCCATCAACCTGGATGGGCCTCTACTTCTTGATAGAATAAAAAGCCTGCAAAAGCGAGCTTTAGTGGGTCGCTGGTTCTTTCCGACTATGGAGGAGGCACAAATCAGAGAATGGATTTCTGCCAGATGGGCTCCCTGGCTTGGCTATTCCCCTACCATTGTTCGACTGATGAACAATTGGTATAGTTTCCATTTCCTCCGAGACCGAGATCTGGAATTCATTTTCTCAAGGCCTTGGGTTCGAGATCGAAGTTTTTTGGCATTATACAGGTGGTATATTGGTTTTGATCCCCTCAGAAGTACTCCGCAAAACAATTATATCTGGATGAAATTGCCAGGACTGCCCATCGAGCTATGGACCAAAGAAACGATGGAAAAAATAGGCAACGCGGTTGGAAGATTCATATATGTGGATCCAAGATGCATTGGCGCTAAGGATAAGCGCGTTGCCTGGATCTTAATAGAGAAAGCTTATAGGGGAGGCTTTCCAGAATCGATTGATCTAAATTGGAACACGTCTTCTGTCCGCCAGCGTTTGGATTACTGGGGAGTACCATTCAGGTGCTCGGCGTGTCACAAAACAGGTCATCTTCTCCCTCAATGCCCTTGGTGTTCCACTGTTAGACATCACAAAAAGTCCCTTCCGGTAAAAATTGTCGGTGTATCTAATGCAGGTGTTTTAAAGGAACGACCTCTTTATGATGATCTCTTTTGCTATTCTTCTATTCCTATATCTCAGCTCTCTCCTCATAATGGCCGGCCCATGGATAGACCGTTCTGTCTTTTCCGAGCTCGATCGTTATCAACGGACCTTTCTGGGCGGGGAAATGATTCCATGGAATGTCGTCCACGGTCAGCTCACACTCCCAAACCTCATTTTTGGTCTCACATTGATCAGTTTTCTCCCCGGTTGGATCACCCTTTATCTCCCCCTCCTCCAGAACCCTTCCTCGATTCAGTCGTTCCCCTTCCACCACAGATAGACAACCCATCAATGGCTGGTCCTTCCTCTAATGTTCACTACATTTCATCATCCCCCCGATCCCCGGCCATCTATCCCTCCCATCTCAATGATATCCTGCCCTCTCCTGCTCCGATAGCTGGCTATAAAGGCAAAGTTGTGTGCGATACCCCAACTGCATACATCTCCCCGGGGTCCTCGGATAAAAACTCATTTGACTGTGATATCGACCACCTGCTAAAAAGGGCTTCGCTTAATTTGAAACCTCTTACCATTTACAAGCCTGACCGCTCCCTGTCCCCTGTCATTAGCCCGAAATCGGCTGGCAACATAACGGTTCGACGTAAAGAGAAAAGGGGAAGTAGGCACTTCCGCGGAAGACCGGGTAGAAAGGAATCGGTCCCCAGAAATATTAATCTTATTGATGTTCCTATTACTGAAGTAGTTTCAGATGATCTTTCTCTTCCTGGGCCTCTTAGAGCATGTCGGCCCCCGATGGTACAAAATGAATAATATCTTGTCCATGAACATCCGGGGTCTGGGTGCAAACCCAAAATTCATGGCCCTAAAGGACCTATTTCGGTCCTCTGATTCTAGACTGCTTCTAATTCAGGAGACGATGCATGAGTGCTCTCAGACAATTTCATATTTCAGGAGAATGCTCCCATCCTGGCACATGGCGGCTACAAATGCCAATGGTTTATCAAGTGGTTTAGCAGTATTATGGGACCCAAGATGGATCAAAGCGGTAGCCTTCCAATGCTTTGCTGGCATTCTGATTTTGGCCCATTTTAGAGATTGTTCCGAGCCTATCCACATCTTAAATCTATATGCCCCATATAGGAACCGGTTTCAGTTTTGGGATAAATTATTGTCTTCTGAATTTTTTGATATGGATTCCCTCATGATCGCAGGAGATTTCAATAGCACTCTATCTATCAACGAGGTCTGGGGCAATGGCAGGAAAATGGATCCTATTGGCCGTATGATTCGAAATGCCATTATCCAATATAACTTCATTGACATCCAGCCAGTCTGTCAAGGTCCCACTTGGGATAATAGCTGAACAAATGACTCCTTCATGGCCAAGAGACTTGACAGATTCATAATTCATGGCAAGTTGATTGAGAGATTCGGCTTCCCATTAATGAAGATCTATCCGGCGTATATATCTGATCATCGCCCCATCATTATTCAGTGGAAGAATTCGGGGAGCAGAAAGGGTTATCCTTTTAAATTCAACAGAACGTGGCTCTCTGATGAATGCTTCATCCAGTTCATAAAGGATACATGGCAGCAACTTACAGCTCAGACACCCTATCAATCACATGACTTCATAAATCGCTTATCCTGTCTCCGCGCTAAAGTGAAATCATGGCAACGGGAGAAATTGGCTACAAATAGAAGGAAGCTGAATGACATAGATAAAAAACTTCAAAGCTTATCTAGATTTTTCAAATATGCCTCCATTTCCTCATTCATGAGGAAACAAATATGGGACCTTGAAAAAATGAAGCAAAAGATTCTAGCGGAGGAAGAATCTACGTGGCGACTCAAGAGTCGGGCCATATGGCTCAGGGAAGGCGACAAAAACACAAAGTTTTTTCATAAATATGCAAATAGACGGAGATAGACGAATACGATATGGGAGATTAAGGATGATTTGGGAAATTTTGTCTTTTCCCAGGAGGATATTTCCCGTGAAGCTGTCAACTTCTTCAAAAGGGCATACAGCAGAGACACCGGTAGCGACATAGTCGATATCTTATGGGGCATAGAGCCGTACCCTTCTATGTTTGATGATGAACAAAATGCTGCTCTATTTGCTGCGGTTACAGAGGATGAAATATTATCAACGATGAAATCATTTCAAAAGGACAAATGTCCGGGACGGGATGGCTGGTCAATCGACTTCTTCATCCACTTCTATGATTTGTTTAAAAATGACATTCTTAACATGGTCGAAGAATCAAGAGTAAGTGGAAAAATCAGTCAGCATTTATCCTCCACTTACATCGCCCTGATCCCTAAAAAGGCGCTAACTACATCATTCTCAGACTTTCGTCCCATTTCATTATGCAACGTCTTATATAAGACCATATCAAAGATTATAGCAATGCGCATGAGGAATGTATTATCATTGCATCTGACTCCTGAACAACACGGTTTCCTCAAAGACAGGAACATATTAGAAGCAGTGGCACTCACACAAGAATCCCTGCATTCTATCCATCACAAAAATCTAGAAGCTGCTATATTAAAAATAGATTTAAAGAAGGCGTATGACAGTGTTGACTGGGGTTTCATCTGTTGTCTCCTTACAAGGATCGGCCTAGATAACAGATGTTCGGGATGGATCATGGCGTGTGTGGAAGAGGTAAATTACGCAGTCTTGATCAATGGAGTTCCTACGCCTTTTTTTAAAGCTGCCAGGGGGCTTAGGCAAGGTTGTTCCCTGTCCCCCTTGCTTTTCATTCTAACTATGGACTCTCTCAGTCTCCACATAAAGAGGGCAATACAACAAAATTTCTGTCGGCCCCTTCCTATATGCAAAGGAATATCCATATCTCACAACCTTTTTGTCGATGACATTCTCATCACCGCTATGCTATGCAGGGCTTCCTGGATTTGCCTTCATAGAATCTTGGGAAGATTTCAATGCGCCATAGGTATGAATATTAACGAAGGGAAATCATCCTTTTATGTCCAAGACATAAATGGGAATTTAATTATTTTCCTTTCTCAATTATTTAATATCAAAGTCAACCCCCTCCAGAACGGCTTCAAATACTTGGGTTTTAATCTGAAAGCTAATGGGTACCGGGTGATGGACTGGTCTTGGATAGCAGACCTTTTTTATAAAAAAATTGCTGCTTGGGAACATACTTACCTATCAAAAGGTGGACGCTTGATTCTGACCCAAACCGTTCTCGTTCAGACAATGGTTTACTGGGCACACTTATTCTATATTCCATCTGCAATTATAAACAACATGAACAGGATGATTGCCAGCTTTATATGGGGATGTAAAATGGACCAATTCAAATATCATCTTTCCAGACTATCTGCTCTGACTCGGCCCAAATATATGGGAGGATGGGGCATTTTAGAATTATCAAAATTCCGGAAGGCACTGCTATGTAAGTCGATGTGGAAAGCCATCATGGGAAACTCAATGTGGAGCTCGCAATTCGTGCTAAATACATGAATAATAGGGACATGTCATTCTGGATCCGGAAAAATCATATTGGGACCCCCCATGGATCCGCTATCTGGAGAGGTTTCAGAAGATTGGAACCTTTTTTTAGACAAAACCTCATTTGGAAATTCCAGACAGGTGCAAAATTAATAATTGGACAGGATGAGCTAGCTGGAGGCGTCGGGAAAATACATATTGGCCCATTCTTGCTGCAAGCGCTCCATAATCGTGGAATTTTCTTCTGGGCCAGTGTTATTAGCAAATGGGAGGGGGCCATCCCACTTTGGAAAACTGCAGAGGAACTTCAGCTGCGGGAGGATTTAAAGTCTCAATGGAATAATGTTTTATTAAAGCTTCGTGCCCATGGCATTTTTCGCGTGGCTGACAACGACTTTCTCATTTGGAATGGCCTGGGTGGATCCTCGGCGGTCCAGGTTAAATTAATATACCAGCAACTTTTATCCACGGAGGCGGGTACTAACGGAGAAGTTTTTCCCTCTGCTTTCTGGAAAATAGGATGCCCCACGAAGATTATTATATTTGCATGGCTGGTGTTCCACGACAAGAACCTTACGTGGGAAAACTTGCAAAAAAGGAAATGGCAAGGGCCTGCAATCTGCCTCCTTTGTAGAAACTATTCGGAGAGTAATTTTCATCTATTTCTCACATGCTCACAGGTGCGGCCTATATGGGAAAATTTAGCGGCTCATTTTGGTTTCACACATGGCTCTTTCTCTTCAATTCCTGTGGCCTTCAAAAGCTGGAGCTCCATGTACAAAGGATGGAGGCCTATTCCTTTATTGACCATTTGGTCTATATGGAAATGGAGAAATGGCAGGCTCTTCGAGGCTAAAGTGGAACCCAATACCTCTGTTGTGTCATCTATTATATCCCAATACAACTCCCTGGATATGGCTGGACAAATCAGAAGAAGTAAAAGGAAAAACAACACAACAATAGACAACAGTCATGAAGGCGATAGGAATCATTCGGCAAGGATATCCATGGTTCCACCATGTGCTTTTTTCGATGGTGCAGCACAACAGGGAACGAGCGCATGCGGTGTTTTCATCAAAACAACAGAGGATCAGTGTTTTGAAATCCATTGGAATGCAGGACGGGGCTCCAACAACAGAACTGAGGCGGTGGCATTAGCGGGACTCCTTTCTTTTTGTACTTTCCTAGATATTCCGGAGCTACATATCTATGGAGACTCTAAATTAATTATTGAACATGTTTTGTCAAAGCATAACATAGAAAACATCCATCTTGCCATCACCTGTGAATCAGTGGAGCCATCGTTGAAGAGTTCCTGATTGGAGTGGAGAAGCCCTTTCTTGCTTTTCGGATTGCTGTAATCCAACAGTGGGAGTCATATAAGCCAATGGCGACAAGTTACTATCTCCGGAGCTTGCGGTACTCGGACACTTTGAACGCAATGAAGTGGAGTACATAGTATCTATGTTGGTGTCATTGTAAATATGGGCTCTGAAATTCTTGCATTGTGCCTGCCCGATAGTATGACCACCTGCAGATGGAATAAAACATATCAATTCAAAACCACCAATGAAAATTGAATATTCTTAGACCAGTAGCCATTAGTTTTTTTTCTTTATGAATGAATATTCTTAGTCCAGTAGGTATTAGGTTTTTTTTTTTTTTTCTTCAACAAAATTATTATGTGACTAATCAGTAGAATCTGGTCATAAGTTTTTTTCACGTATAGAACATGTCTTTAGAGATAATTAGTTTATAAGTTTTTTTTCACAACTTTCACTAAATAAAATATATTTTGGAAATATTTTTATCAAATAAATTATGTTTCCGCATAGTAAAACATGTTTATCGACATATTTTCACCAAATAAAATATATTTTTGGAAATATTTTTATCAAAAAAAAATATGTTTCCAGAGAGTAACATGTTTATCGACATATTTTCACCTAATAAAATATGTTTCTAGAAAATTGAACCCACCACAACCAGCAACCAGAAACAAAATATGTGTATATGCCAACTAAACTCAAATCATAAAACACAAACTGTGTCTCTACCAACTACGCTCAACTACTTTGACAGATCAGTATCGATGGTCATTATCAGAATTTTTTTGTGTGGCAAGAATAATAATATTACAATTACTTTCCAGTGCAACTATCTCCTTTGCAGAGAGTCCCTGCGCTTGGAATAGTGAGATGACTTTGCTCAGACTGGAAGTGGGAGGGGGAATGTTATTGTTTGCACTGCTTTAGCTTGCTGTTGTTGAGTCTCGCCTCCCCAACATTACCGTCCATGAAGGCCCGCCCAGCTGCCAATTGACAATTTGATAAGATATATTAATCATTACATGATAGATCTTTCAGTTATTCAAACAGCAATATAGGCAAAGCTGAACAAGGTTAGTCTGCGTTACATCAACAACATAATCGCGAGTAGCAATGGCGAGAATGTCTGCACAGGAAACGACTCCGCTGTAGGCTTTCTTGACATTGCTCTTTATGGCATCTATCACATCGAATCCTCTCGCGGAATTGGCATTGGTAATATCCGTTTTCTTGCCAGTAAACGTCGAGGAGTTGTCCAACAACACGAACCCATCGCAACCCTGCATATGAATAAAACCCACGAAATCGGAACTTATCAATAATATCTCATTTGTCTCTAAACAAAAATATAGCATATCAATAATAATATCAATTCTGGGCATTTTCCTGGGTACTTTTATTTGTATGGAAGATTTTCAGAATATTTATGGAATTTGAAATACATGGTAAGTTCAAACAATTGATCTATCTATTTTATGAGATTTTCAAAATATGTCAAAAACATGTTTATCAAAAATAATATTAATTTTGGTTTTATAATTTTGGTTGAAGGAGTAGATTTTTTAGAATTTTTTAGACTCTGGTTATAACTATATATTTTTGGTTTTATAGTGGCAAAAATAATATTAATTTTGGTTATAATTTTGGTTGAAGGAGTAGATTTTTCAGAATTTTTTAGACTCTTGTTATAACTATATATTTTTGGTTTCAATGGCAAGTACAAAGTTTATAATGGCAGCCACAAAATTTGATCTTAAACTAGATTTATCTATCTTAGGCCTCGCCTAAATCACTCCAAAAAATTACCAATTCCACCCACCATAATTAAAAACTAATATCAATAGTGAATTTTTTTTTTTATTTCTATTGAGTGTTGGAAATTTCTTGCAATTTCAAACAAAATTCACTGAAGAGAGAGAAATGCTCTGTTTTGCCACAGGATCTTAACACAAAAATCTGAGCGAGTTTTCCTTATACAAATAAAACTTGTATTCATTAATAAAATGCCTGATAGAAACTTCTTCCTCACACAGAGAGATTACACGAGCTCCAAAAAAAGAAATTTACTTTGTCTCTACAATAGAGAGTAATAATCTCTTTTTTAAAAATTAACACACTGCCATAAATAAAACATTTCTTACATTTACTGCTGTAAATGTAATTCCTTACATTAAATTTCAACCAAAAGAAAACATTCACAGTTCTGCGCACTTCACTTCATTGCAATAAGCTACCTCACACACTCCTGCATTCTCACTTTTTGCTTCACATTACATTGCATATACTATAATCCACACAACAAAAAAAACACATAACAATCCCGTGCATAAAAAAAACATTAAAATTAAATGGTTTCTACCAACGTTTAAAAAAACACATAACAATGCATTGACCTATACCATATTCCAGTGGATTAAAAAAACATTAAAATTAAATGGTTTTTACCAACGTTTAATTGTGCCCATACCTTTCTTTTAATCATGCAATACTCTCGTACAAAATGAACTAAAAAATTTTACCTATATTTACTAACCTCAATTAATTTTACTTATTGTTTTACTACGGTCAAACAAAAATTTCACGCAATGTCATGTGCAGGGCTGAGCTTCAACTTTGGCTTAATCGGATGGTGGACAGTCTTCACTTCAATCCAACAGTTATCGCTCGCCCAAACCAAACGAACGTTACCTCCCGATGAAAAGTTGTTTTGCAAAACGTACTGAGAACACGAGTCAGCACAAGGTTTCATCATGTCCGTTCAGAGGAAAACCACTTTTCAGCAAAAGCGGTGCAATAAGGTTCAACGATTTTCTGAATTAAATGCAGCACGACAGTTGAGATTAATATTTCAACACTCCCCTTTAATTTCAACTGTTGAGTTATCATTCATAACCAAACATTTCCTCAAAAACTCAAATTTTTTTTGGTCCAATGGCTTGGTCAGAATGTCGGCAACCTACTCTTGAGTCCGGCAATGTTTTAAAACAATTTCTCCATTGTTTACCAATTCCCTGATGTAATGAAACCTTGTGTCAATGTGTTTCGTTCTCTTATGAAACACCGAATTCTTGGATAATGCAATAACAAAGCTATTGTCACAAAAAATCACCGTTCCTTTTGCCTGCTCTTGGCTTAAGCTCCTTAACATTCTTCTCATCGAAACTTCTTGACATGCTGCTGCTATAGCTGCCACATATTCTGCCTCTGCTATAGATAGTGCTACAATAGGCTGTTTCTTAGAAGCCCATGAAATGGCTCCTGAACCCATGAGAAAAACATAACCGGATGTGCTTTTCCGATCATCTACACTTCCAGCCCAATCATTATCAGTGTATCCAATTAAATCTGAACATTCTGAGACAGTATATAAAATGTCAAACCTTTTAGTACCTTTAACATACCTCAGAATTCTTTTTGCTGCCTTCCAATGTGCTTCTTTTGGCCTCTCCATGAATCTGGAAATTAAACTAACAGAAAACATTATATATGATCTAGTTGCAATCAAATACATGAGGCTGCCAACTATGCTCTTGTACAAACTAGGATCAAAATCCTTTCTGTTGTCCTCTTTGCTGATTTTTAATCCCATCACTGTGGGAGTGATTGCTGCTTTGCTCTCCTGCATGTTAAATCTTTCCAATACTTCATTGACATATTTTTCTTGTGAAATAAAAATTCCATGTTCATTTTGATCTACTTCTATTCCTAAAAGGTATCTCGACAAACCCATGTCAGTCATTTCAAATTCTTCTTTCATGACTATTTTGAAGTTTTCAATGAGATGATTATCATTACCTGTGAAAATAACATCATCAACATATAACACAACAATTAGCATTTTACCATCCTTTTCTTTGATGTAGAGAGTGGGTTCTCCCTCACACTTCTCAAATCATTTTTCTAGTAGACTATCCTACTGTACCATGCTCTTGGTGCTTGCTTCAGCCCATAAAGAGCTTTCTTCAATCTGCACACTTTGTGCTGTTGGACTTTCTTTTCATAGCCTGGAGGTCATTCAATGTAAACCTCTTCCATTAACACTCCATTTACGAATGCTGAATTCATGTCCATTTGGTAAACTTTCCACTTGTTTTGTGCTGCTATGGACCACACTGCTCCTACGGTTTCCATTCTTGCAACCAGTGAGAAAGTCTCCTCATAGTCTCTCCCATACTGCTGCTTATACCCTTTGACAACATGTCTTGCCTTGTGCCTTTCTATTTTTCCTACAGCATTACTCTTGGTCTTATAGACCCATTTAACACCAATGACTTCTTTACCTTTTGGTAGTTCAACCAAATCCCATGTCTTGTTTCTTTCTATGGCATTAATCTCCTCATCCATAGCTTCTAACCATTTCTTATCCTTAATTGCATCTTTGAAATTAATAGGGTCATCAACATGACAATATAAAACAAACAAAGAATTCATACCTTCATCATAAATGTCACCTAAATTTTTGAATTTCTTACCTCTTTCATTTGGTGTACAAGTGCTTGAAGATGTACTTGAATTTCCTCCTTGTGGTGTGCTTGGAGAAGCACTTTCATTTCTTCTCAAGGGTGTCTCTTGCTGCCCTTGTGTTGGTGTTGTTGTTTGGGGATGTATTTCAGCCATCTCCTCATCATATTCATCATGAGACAAATAGTTTTTAACATTCACTATTTTCTCTATGCTTTCATCCCAAGCTTCCTCCTCAATGAATTGAACATATCTACTCACAAAAAATTTCTTGGTAGATGGGATATACAACCTGTAAGCTTTGGATTCCTCACTGTATCCAATGAAAGTACATTTCTCCCCTTTGCTGTCCAACTTCTTCCTTAGCTGATCCGGAATGTGTGCCTAAGCCACACAACCAAAAACTTTCATGTGGGCGACTCCTTGCTTTCTCCCACTCCATGCTTATTCAGGCACACTGTTCATAACTGCTTTTGTTGGGCATCTATTCAAAATATATACTGCACAGCGTACAGCTTCAACTCAATAATCATTTGGAAAATTCTTTGCCTTTAGCATACTCCTTGCTATATCCATGATGGTCCTATTCTTCCTTTCAGCTACTCCATTTTGCTGCAGAGTGTACCTAGTGGTAAACTGTTTTTGTATTCCATTTTCTCTACAAAACTGTAGCAATTCCTTGGATATATTCTGACATCCTCTGTCAGTTCTTAGAACTTTGATATGCAGCCCACTTTGATTTTTTGCAAGTGCTTTGAAATTGCGAAATTTTTCAAACACTTCACTTTTGTTCTTCAGGAAATAAACCCAAGTTTTTCTGGTGAAATCATCAATGAATATTAGAAAATATTGAATGCCTGCTAGTGATGGAGTTTGTATCGGTCCACATAAGTCTGAGTGGAAAATCTCTAAGGGTGCCTTTGCCCTTATGCTTTCCCTTGATGGAAAACTTTCTTTGTGTTGTTTTCCCAAGATGCAACCTTCACAAAGGTTGTATGGTTCCTCTATCAATGGTAATCATCTTACCATTCCTTTTCGGCTCAACAAATTAAGACCTCCAAAGTTGAGATGTCCAAATCTCAAGTGCCACAACCAATTTTCATCCTTTGGTACGGTTTGGAAAGCCTCTTGGGTAACTGCTGCAATTACTTTTTTGTTTTTCAAATCTGCCTTTATTCTAAGAGGGAACATCCGGTTCCTCGTCATCTTCACTTCATCAATACAACGTTTGCTGGGTGCTCTATCCATGATGGTGCATACATCATTCACAAAGAAAACATTGTAACCCTTTTGAACAAGCTTTCCAATACTTAGGAGGTTACACTTCATTCCAGGAACATAATAAACATATGCTATTGTTTTCTTTTCACCTTTCTTTGTAAATATTTTTACTTCTCCTTTTCCCATAACAAAAATTTTACTATCAGTCCCAAGTGTGACTTGTGACTTCACACTCTGATCTAAATTGGAAAACAAGGCTATGTTTCCTGTCATATGGTTACTACAACCGGAATCTAGAAACCATATATCATCACTGTTTGTTTCAACCATTTTACAAGCTAAAAGCACATTATTTTGGCTGATATTTTTTCTAGTGATATTTGCACTTGATCTATTACTCATATCATGCTGCTTCTTCCAACGTTCATTTGCATAATGCCCATATTTTTTACAATAATAACATTGGACATTGGATTTTTCATACCTTTGTCCTTCAGCATGATGTTGTCCACTTTGTTGACTGCTACCTTGACCTTGGTTCTAATTTGGATTTCTGCCTCTTCCTTGAGAATTTGCTGGATTATTTCTTCCACCTTTGTTTTGGCTTCTGCCTCTTCCTCTCTTATTTTCTCTGCCTTGACCTCTTCCTCTTCCAAAGGACATCTGGGTCTTGAAGGCTTGCTCTAGAGATGAGTTTTCATTTCTACTCAATCTCTGCTTATGTGTTATCAGTGATGCATGAAGTTCATCAACTGAAAAGTTTGTGAGATCCATTGTCTCTTCTATGGTGGTGACAATCACATCGAACTTTGAGGGTAGGACCCTCAATAGTTTCTCTAAAATCCTCCTTTCTTCAAGAATTTCTCCATGAGTCCTTATCTGTGTGACCAGACCAATCACATGTGTGAAGAATGAGTCAATATTGTCTGACTCATTCATGCACAGATTTTCAAAATCTCTCCTCAGAAACTGTAGTTTTGTTGTCTTCACTTTCTCCATGCCATGATAGGTTGTTTTGAGAGTTTGCCATGCCTTTTTGGATGTCATGGCTACTGCTATCCTTGGAAACACACTCTTATGCACTGCTTGATACAAAAATACGAAGGCTTTTGAATCCTTCTTCTTATTTCTCTTTAACAGATATTTCTTTGCGAGAGTTAATCTATTAAACTCATCTTCATCTCCTGGTTCTTGAAACCCATATTCAACAAGTTCCCATAAATCTTGTGAGGCAAATAGGGCTCTCATGGTTATTGCCCAATAGTCATAGTTTTTCCCATTAAACTGTGGGAGCTGAGTATTAAAAATACCCATGCTAGTGCTGGTGCTGGAGCCAGCCATTCCTTGCACTCTCAGCTATGCTTCAAATACTTGACTGTGTATTTAAAAATCACTGAGTGTCTTCAACAGCTACACAAAAAAAACTTTGAGAAATACCTGGATCCTTTCTTGACTGAGTCTTCACTCTGTTGGAGAAGCTGCTGCAACAAAAAATCCTTCCTTCAGCTTCTTTGACACCTTCAAAGAGCCTGGACAAGCTCTGATACCATGTTCGAAATATTCGGTAATTTCAAACAAAATTCACTGAACAGAGAGCAATGCTTTGTTTTGCCACAGGATCTTAACACAGGGAAGCATAAAAAAAAATTCTGAGCAAACAGAGTTTTCCTTATATAAATAAAACTTGTATTCATTAATAAAATGCCTGATACAAACTTCTTCCTCACACAGAGTGTTATAGACATTTTTGGCACTGCAACCCCAAGCATAAAATGTCCATAAACCAAGGGATCCTAAGTCCCTAAAGGTGTTGTTCCAACCCCTAAAAAAATAAGGTCAACTGATTACAGCATCTCCTAGAAGTTCTCCATGAAAAACTACTCAGAACTGGTCAAAACTGGACCATTTCACCTGCTCCATAGGCAAAGTGCGTTGCATCTCACCTAAATACACACAGTAGGTGCATTTCATTTCAAAAAGCCCTTCTATGGGGTGCGATGGGCGAGAAGGGACAAATGGCAGGGTCAATCCGCAAGGTGGAGAAGCATGGTATCTTCCAGAAACTTCTCCTGTGACACTTTCCTCTCTGAATTCGACCAGGGATGAGTAAGAGATCATCAATCTCCAAGTGGAATCAAGAACTATCAGAGGGAGGACACTAATCAAATCTCAAGCTGACTCATCTCCCTTGCAGACATCTATATATGGATCCCTCATCCCAGAGATCTAGAGGCTGGAATTTTGCATCTTGTAAGGAATTGTTGTTGGTTTCTTAAGGCAACATCATAGTGTTGGGTGATCTAAGCTTTTCATGAGGTGAAGAAGGGCTTACTTGCTGAGAGGATGTTGGGTCAGAACAATCGGTTGTAATTCTCTTGGCCCTTTCTTGATTATCAATAAAACTACTCAAGTTTTCCTCCATACACTTGTGTGATTGATGTTTTATGCATTTGTGTGGTTAATATACATCTGATCCTATATTGCTTATGATAATAGATTCATGTTCTCATATAGTGCTATGCTTATTTGATTCTACAGATATTCTGTGAAGCTGGGTACGAAAACAAGTAGCAAAGGACTATCAGAAGAGAGAGGAATCGAACAATGAACCAAGCACAAGACAGAGGTTGGTCTCCTTTATTCTTCTCTCATCTATCTTTCATAAAGGAAAACGAAAGTAGTTTTAGTTTGTTTGTTTCTAAGGTAGCTACCAGCCTTAGTTGGATTAGCAGTTCTGCATAGACACTATTCCCGGTAACAAAATGGCGACTCCACTGGGGGGAGAGTAGATTGTTTGTTCATCTACATTTGTTTACTTTATAAACTTACAGACGGAGCTTGAAGTCAAGCCAGCTAGCCTTCAAACTGCATTTGCTATGCAAGTGCAAAGTAGATCAACGTTGCTTCAGTCAATCTCCGGGTTTTGTTTATGAATTAAACAATTGATTTACAAAGATCTCTAATTTCCCTTGTGGTGGCTCTAGTAACCTCCTTAGATCTACCCCTGTGATTGATTTACTGATTACCACTTGCTTGGCCTAAATCCCTGAACTGAACTGCAAACTATGACCTGGAATCTAATCAAAGTCTCATCCCTCGTCCAGTGCACTGTCTGTTCTGTGAACTTCAAATGCAGTGCACTTCGCGAGTGTAGTATGTGCATTGAATTTCAATTTCACTCTGTTACATGTGCGTTGATCAGACAAGGCCTTGTTCCTAAAATTTTGGTTTCTGTGTTTACTCTTTTCAGATCTATTCAGGAGTTTTGCTGTGTATAGTTAGTACACCTCTGTTTGAAACCCCTGTCCTTGCTGATATTTTGCCTCCATTGTGCAAAGAACTGTAAATGTTTTTATGTATTTTTTGAGTCATTTTCAGTTCTCCTTTACAAAGTAACGTAATTGTATTGTCGCTTCTTGATTTGAAAGTGTCGCAAGTGTCGTTTTCAGTCATAGAAGAGAATTTGATTGTTCCTGATAGTCGATTGCTCTGTTACTATTGTATTTGATCTGAATTAGTAGCTTTTCTAGTGTTGAAAGCAAGTTTTCAATTCCAAATCGCAAAGTGTTGTCATTGTACTCATTTTGTTTTGAAAAGAAGCTTGTTAGTAATTGTCGCTTTGAAAAATAATTCAGATTTGCGCATTAGATTTCTTTTTATCATTTACACATTAAGAAGGCTGAAAACAAATACATGCATGTGCATTTGCATTTAGACTATTTGTTGGTTTGATTTAGGACAGTGCATATAGTGTGTGCTCTTTGCTCTTTATTGAAAGAACGCCATCTCTCTTTCCTTAGTAGCTAGGATTTTCATTTGCAAAAAGAAGACTAAACGACTGTTTATCATCTTAGATTGCATTTTAGGAATTGTACATCTACATCACGCGTGAACCTGAAAGGAAAATTACCTAAACAAGATCAACTATAAAATAAATTTAATGAATCTAACAATGCTTTGGAACCTAACGCACAACATCTAGAAGTCTAGGCTAGAGACGTATTCCGGTGTCGTAAAGCCTGGTAATTGTTGCTTTCAATGTTGGTTGGGTGATTCCTCCACTTTGAGATGATAAGTTCTAGTACGGACTTGTGCTCCCACGTACCGTCGAGTATATTTTGGGAGACCACAATAGGATTTATCCTTTATCCATAGAAAGTCGTGTCTGTCGCCATATCGATTTCAATGCACTGAACACAGCATTCGGGAAGATTGACTGCCATACTGCAAAAAGTATTCTGCAGTTTTGCGATTGATTTGGTAATCCCTCTGTCTAGATTTCTAGAGCAGTCCCTTTAGTTCCTTTTCAGACTCCTTAACAGAAAAGGTCCATCTGAGCACTTGTCACTTCAAGCTCATTAAAAATCAAAGGTGACTAGAGTCATCTTTTGTTTTTTCTCAACTCTTAAAAATTCAAAAAACAAGTTGTGTGAAAGCGTATAAAAATTTATTTTAAACGGAATAATTATCACCTTTCCTACGTTGGTCTTAGGTTGAGGAAAATGGAGTCCACCAACCAAGGAGTTCCCCTTGGAGGAAATCCTAGTCCCTTCTCCTCTTAGGGAGATGTTGGTGCACCCCATATGGCCACATTGTCGCTTCCAGGATTGACAATTGGCTTGCCCGTGTGGATCTTCTCAACCTCTGTCGTTCAGGACACCGCGATTCCTGAACAATCGAGTCAGCAACTAAACGATACCAGAGTTACCCCCCAACCCTCTACTTCGTCCAATTCTTCCTCTCCTCCTTCCTCTTCGCTTGATGAAGCTGGTAACGCCAAAAATCAAGTACCTGAGAAGAATAAGGAAAAGAAGAAGAAGGAGCCAAAGGCGAAAAGGGGCAACCAAGCGTCGTCTAGCGAAAATCCACACACTGCACCGACCAGGCCTAAATCGCCATGTGTCATTTTCAAAGGAGACCAATATCATCGAGATTGTCCTTGCATCCCTTGGATTTTGAGGGACTGGTCTCCTCGTTTGCACAACCCGGTGTCGTCAACCTCTGATGATCATGTTGAAAATACACCGTCAACTAGTGAAAGTGAAGCCCCTGGACAAAAAGGAAAATGTAAATTTCCTTGTAAACTGTGTGAAGGCAATCACGTTCTCCACCGTTGTCGCTTCTTAGATGAGGCTAAAAGAGTTTTTGACGACCGTCAGGTTTCACTGTTATGACTCCCTCCTGGATATAAGAAACTCTTGTCGAGTCCGTCACTAGTTGAAAATCCGGCTGACATGCCCTTGTGGTCGGTCGAAGTATCTATCATTGAAGAAAAACCATCTGAATCCATTCCAGATGAAAGTAAAAAGGTCGAGGCGGTAGTGGACCCGGTCTTGCCTTCAGAGGTTCCATCTTCAGATGATACAGTCACCGAAGAGAACAAGGATGACACCATCCGAATGCTTTTCGTAAGCACAGACTCCGATGAACATGGGGGAAGTTTACCCATTCCTTTACCGCAGGAAGGAAGTTCATCAGAGTCATACCTGACCATCTATTCGGTCCCACCTCCAAGCAACCTAGTTGTTTCCATTTCAAATCATTTCTCAAATATATAGAATGGTCATGGCCGGTACCATCATAGATGAAGGGGCTTCTATGAGTATCCTTTCCTCAACTACTTGCAAAGCGCTTGGTTCGCGATCGCTTTTGCCTGAAATGAGAAATCTAACGGGCTTTGACAAAGGAACGAGTCGACCATTAGGGATCCTTCCCAATGTGCCCATTACATTGAGAGGGAAAACTGTTCACATGAACGTAATGGTAGTCCAAGGACCCCTGGACTATAATCTACTCCTTGGACGAGACTATATTTATTGCATGGGAGCCATTGTCTCCTCACTCTCTAGAGTAATGTGTTTTCCGCACGAAGGAAGAGTGGTCAAGCTCGTAGACCAGCTTTCATTCCCCGGTTCACGCATAGCAAATAGTCAGATACCATCCCTGAATGGTCTTTTCACGCAAGGAATGTCTCATCAATCCCTAGTCCGTCCTCCTGATGAGCGCGAGTGATTTAGAGGATATGACTGAAACCCAGGGGGCATTCACCCTGGTCTGCTTTGGCAGGAGAACTTCAGGTATAGGGTAGGTTTCCACGAGGGATATATGACTAGTCTGACACACCCGTCCGTTTAGGAAAATGGGATTAGACTGGAATAAGATTCCCTCGTCAAAGTTATGTGGGTGGAGGCATCTGCGCCATTCACCTTTGTCTATTTCGGTAGACATCACCGAAGAAGTGTTTTGTTTGTAACACAGATAGAACAATCTCCGGTAACCTGAAAGAGGTAGGCCTTTCCTGATAAAACAAATGTTTTGTTTGCAAATTGAGGGGTAACCTCGAAACTCTTTTTCACTATACCTGGGGGCATGCAAACCTTTTGGCATGCAAGCGAAGAGCGACCATTTATCTTTTCTTTGGATTGGTTGTTTCCTAACTTACATAAAGAAAGGATCTGGAGCAAAGCTTTGTAAGGTGCAAGCTCCACAAAAATGGAATCTTAGATGAGACATTCTTATTATACGACTGGATCGAGCAGTTTTAACGCGAACTTCATGCTCGTTAAAAACTAAACATAAGCAATGAGCAAGTGTTTACCCCAGTGTTTAAGCTCATTTTAAAATAAAAAATGAACCAATTTCTGGTAAATAACCATCGTGAATGTAGTACTTCAGCCTTTGAAGCCTTGGTCGTGTTCTCATCATCACCTCCACTCTGTATTGGCTGATCATTCACCTCCACTTGATTGTTTACCCCTTTTGAGGAACAATTGCGAAGAGTGATCCTGTTAGCCATCCTTGTAACACTGCCATGATTGGAAAATTCCAAACCTTACCTGGAATCAGCTGCTATCCGAATTTATCACTCGTTCCTCAAAGACGAGTCTCCTTTAAGCTCTTTTCAACTGAATCGTAAAATATGAAAAGATTGACGAGCCATTGGCCTCTCCAGCTCATTAAAGTGACCAGAAGTGCTATCCCTCCTTTAGATTTTAATCTTTTTGGACCTGAGGGATTATTACCAAAAAAGATCGAGCGCTTGTTTTGTTCGGCTCGTTAAAACTACCGAAAATTCATCCCTTCTGTATTATTTTATACTTTTTCGGACTTAAGGGATTAGATTATGAAAAAGGATTTTGGAGTTTCCTTTATGTTCCTTTTCAAACTCTCTAAAATTGAAAAAGGCCGAGTTATCTTTGTCGTTAAACTCGTTAAAACCTAATAGTGACAAACTTGTCCATAACAGACAAGAACGAGTTTCACTATCGGTAGGCTCGTTAAAACATAGCGATGGGTTTGCCTGAAGGGAAAATTATAGAACAAGCATATGTTATTCTCCTCAAGCTTGACAAAAATAAAGAGGTACTGGTCAGCAATGACTGGGGAAAAATTGGGAAGAAAACTTGAAGAAACTTTGTTGGTAGCAAGTCGCTCTTGAACATGACACTTTCACTCCACATCCTAGTCGGGTTGGGTTGTTCCATTCACTAGTCATATCACCATGGTTCCATCACACCATCCACATTTGGGGTTAATGCTACCAATCCATCATGTCAGTGTCGCCGATATGTTCCAGAGAAGTCGCTCAGAGAATTCACCTGTGTCTCACCCACTATAATACATTTTCGCTCCATTCTTTCATGACCGCCACCTTGAACCATATATCACCAGATCGTTTTCAACTCCATTAAAATCATTTGCTCCGTTCCGTGTCATTGATGTGGGATTCATTAAGGCCCTCCTATGACGGATCGCTTCTTGTCAACATCAGCTTATTATCTAAGAAGTCGATCTAGGAACAACCCTTTCAGTACTTTGAAGCTTGCATGCCTCAATGGCAATTTTCTCACTTCCCGCGACAGGTTTACATCAATGGCCTTCGACCGAAAGATTTTACGTGGTGTTCGACGCCAAGTCCCTTATTCACACCACGTGAATTGTACTGTAGTACCTTGAGGATAATTATCATTATCGGTGATTCCTCTCGCGCCTGTTAACAACTTACATCATTGGTTGGTAATCAGGCGATGTCTTTCCATGTTCGACTCCAGAACATCTCTCACATAGATCGACTTGTACTTTGAGTGAAGATCAAATGAGATTGAAGACCCCAGATCTAGTTTAATCCATCGGGGTTGTGATATATATTCAGGAACATAAAGACATCAAATGTACATCATTCTTGCACAGATAACATCCAATCTAAGGGATGATGGCTCTACTAGAATCATCAGTCTACACTTAGACGATTGTCTGTCTCATGTACATGAAAAATGAATTTATAAAGCTAGGCATGGGAATGCCCGCTTCAGCTAGATCATGAAAATATTATAAATATAATTTATTGTATTGTATCTTATTACAGGTCTCCTTCCAGCTTGAAAGAACTTTGGACCCTCATGATAAAGCATTTCACCCGACATCAAAAGATTAACGACCTCACGCTTTAGGGGGCAACTGTTATAGACATTTTTGGGCACTGTAACCCCAAGCATAAAATGTTCATAAAACAAGGGCTCCTAAGTCCCTAAAGGTGTTGTTTCAACCCCTAAAGGTACAAGGTCAACTGATTACAGCATCTCCCAGAAGTTCTCCATGAAAAACTACTCAGAACTAGTCAAAATTGGACCATTTCACCTGCTCCATAGGCAAAGCACATTGCATCCCACCTAAATACACATAGTAGGTGCTTGCATTTCAAAAAGCCCTTCTATGGGGTGTGATGCGCGAGGAGGGACAAATGGCAGGGTCAATCTGGAAGGTGGAAAAGCATGGAATCTTCCATAAACTTCTCCTGTGACACTTGCCTCTCTGAATTCGACCAGGGATGAGTAAGAGATCATCAATCTCCAAGTGGAATCAAGAACTATCAAAGGGAGGACACTAATCAAATCTCAAGCTGACTCATCTCCCTTGCAGACATCTATATATGGGTCCCTCATCCCAGAGATCGAGAGGCTGGAATTTTGCATCTTGTAAGGAATTGTTGTTGGTTTCTTGAGGCAACATCAGTGTTGGGTGATCTAAGATTTTCATGAGGTGAAGAAGGGCTTACCTGCTAAGAGGATGATGTTGGGTCAGAAAAATCGGTTGTAATTCTCTTGGCTCTTTCTTGATTATTAATAAAACTACTCAAGTTTTCCTCCATACACTTGTGTGATTGATCTTTTATGCATTTGTGTGGTTAATATACATTTGATCCTATATTGCTTATGATAATAGATCCATGTTCTCGTATAGTGTTATGTTGCTTTGATTCTACAGGTATTCTGTGAAGCTGGGTACGAAACAAGTAGCAAAGGACTATCAGAAGAGAGAGGAATCGAACAAGGAACCAAGCGCAAGACAGAGTTTGGTCTCCTTTATGCTTCTCTCATCTATCTTTCATAAAGGAAAATGAAAGTAGTTTTAGTTTGTTTGTTTCTAAGGTAGCTACCAGCCTTAGTGGGATTAGTAGTTCTGCTGATCCGGATTTAAACAGGAATGCAATAAAATACAGAGATAACCATAAAGACAAATATGCAGCGGAAATAATACTTCATTTCATTACTGTAAAAAACTAAAATATGCTTACAAATAGAAATGGAAATAACCCAGCTAGGGCGATGGTAGCTTATCTCTGAGAAGAGATGTGTCAGCTACATGCCTTTGAACTGTTCTCCAAAACCTGTGTTACAATGAGGCTCGAGGGCCTATTTATTGTTGAGAAACAATGGAAAACCCTTCACATTCCAAAACCTAACCCTAGAAGATGAAACGCCAAATTGTGGGCCCCGTTTTTGGGTAAGTTGGTACATCAACTTCCTGGGGTCGCGAATTGGTCATACTATCTCCATTTGATGTGCATGATAACCCATTGGAAAGATCTCTCCGAGGAATACGACGGAAAAGACAAATTTAGGAAGAAAAATCGTTGGCGGTGGATTTCCCAAAAAACGTCGTTTAGGGCCTCAAAACGGCTCCGGAAGTTTAGGACCCAAAAAACTGCTAAGAATAGTAAACTGTGCTATAATTAAGGAAACAAAAAAATTGAAAGAGACAGTTGTGGGGTTCCAAATGGGATAGGTGGGTGGCCACCAACATCCACCTAGATCATTCCTGCCCCATTAGGAAGCAATGGTCCCCATTGCATTGAGTTCCTCCCTGAGATGAGGAAGCTTCTGCTGAGCTGAGTCTCTGGTGAGCTGTTCTACAATCTCTAATGTGTCTAGAAATGGTGGGGAGCATGGTCGGTGATGGTCCACATTGAACACTCGGTGCAAGCGAAGGAATGGAGGAATGTTGTGCTTCAAAGCATTGTTTCCCGTAGCCTTGTTACTGGTGTAAGGACCATGTCGAAGTGGTCTGAGTTTCTGATAGGTTCTGATAAGGCGCTCCCTCTGCAAATGTAACCAATCTTTGTCACCCACCTGAAACTTGTGTGGTACCCCTCCGGGTAAGGAGAAGTTGTTCCTATGTTCTGTCACGACTGTATCCCTCTGTTGCTGCTGCTGTGTGGAGGAACCCTTCGCGGGGGTCATGGATGTAGCAACGATCTTCCCCTTACTTTGGGAGCGAACCAGTCAGAAAATAAATTTCCTAGTCTGTGAGATGAGCTTGCTGCCTTTCTTACAAGTGATCAAAGAGGTGGCGGTAGGTGGGGCTACCTCCAGTATCCTGTATAATGAATTATCCAAAGAAATGATGATAGCATGAGCCCTTGACTCATACATAGCATGTCACCTCCACAAGTATGGCTGGCCTAATAGTACATCACAAACATCCAGAGGTGTAACATCACACAATACCTCGTCTGTGAAGGGCTTGATGCTGTAGGGAAGGTGGCACTGCTGGCGAGTTTTTACATCTCGTCCTTCGTGAAGCCAACCGATACTGTATAGCTGTGGGTGTGGTGTAGTTGGTAGGCCCAACCGCTTCACGACCTCTGCCGAAATGAGGTTCTTTTGGTTGCCACTGTCGACAATGAATTGCAACGGCGAACCCTTCACCCACATCTATGAGTGGAAAAGACGTTTCCCCTCCTCTGGATCTTCGGGCTCATTTTTCTAGATCTTGGCAGTAGCAGCAGTGGCGCTGGGATCCGCATCAATGATCTGCTTCCCTTTGTCATTCCCCTTGTTGAGTTCTGACTCAAAGTTGAAACATGAATCCGATTCAGAAGCCTTCAACTCGGCCACCAGCGACTGCTTGGTCCGACACTCACTTGTGTTATGAGTGGGACTCTTGTGGAACCGACACCGCTTTCCTGTGTCCTTCTTCGACTTTGTGGTGTTGTTCTTTTCTTGCGGCTTCGACGGGTTGTCTTGGATCACCCTACCTTGGCTTTGTCCTTTGGGCTTTGGATTTGCAGATCCAAAGTCTTGCTTTTTCTGTTTAAACTTTTGCTCGATTTTGACAGCATATCGGTATGCTGTGCCAAGTGAGGAGATGTTCAAGAACTCCATCTCTTCCTGGATGTATCTATGTAGGCAGCCATGGTATTTGAGTACCAGATGCAACTTAGAATCTTTGATACCCAATTGTGTGCGAAGGGTATGAAAAATGTTTGTGAACTCCGGCACATCTTGGTCTCATCCCTGCTGTAGTGTGGTCCATTTGATGTATTTGTCCTCATAGCTTTTGACAGGGTAGTACTGCTCCTTGATGGTATCCCGGAAGTCATTCCAAGTGCGTGTGGCTGAAAACAGTGAGCCTGTACTTTCATCCTTCTATTCGTAGTAGGTTTCCCACCAGTCCTTGATGTGGGGGGTTGCTTTGAGAAGAGCGAAAACAATCTTTTCCCGACTTGAAAATTCATGAACAGAAAAATACCAATCGAGCAGGTTTAACCATTTATCTACGACATCTGTGTCTATTTGACCCTCGAAGATGGGGATTTCAAAATTAACTTGTACCTTAAACGATGTGGCATTTCCAGAGTAGCTGTTGGAAGCCGATGCGTCGCCTCTATGTAGCCGCTGAAGGATTTGGGCAAAGTTGTCCATCATCGCGTTCCTTTGTCGCTCGAGGGCTTCTTTGAGCAAGATTTGTATAGGATCTCCTGCCCCCTCGTTATTCTTCTCATCTGCCATGGGAGGTCGTTGAGATTTGCGAGGCTGGTCTTGCAAAGGTTCGAACAGTTCCAGACATAACTCCTTATATCCCGACCTCGTTGGGGACATGCAAAGAAAAAAAGAGAAAAAGCAGACCGCTCTGATACCATTGATTCGGATTTAAACAGGAACGTAATAAAATACAGAGATAACCATAAATACAAATATGCAGCGGAAATAGTACTTCATTTCATTACTGTAAAATACTGAAATATGCTTACAAATAGAAATGCAAATAACCCAGCTAGGGCCATGGTAGCTTATCTCTAAGAAGAGATGTGTCAGCTACATGCCTCTGAATTGTTCTCCAAAAACTATGTTACAATGAGGCTCGAGGGCCTATTTATTGTTGAGAAACAATGGAAAGCCCTTCACATTCCAAAACCTAACCCTAGAAGATGAAACGCCAAGTTGTGGGCCCCGTTTTTCGGTAAGTTGGTACATCAACTTCCCGGGGTCGCGAATTGGTCGTACTATCTCCATTTGACATGCATGATAACCCATTGGAAAGATATCTCCGAGGACTATGACAGAAAAAATGATTTTTAGATAGAAAAATCGCTTGGCGGTGGATTTCCCAAAAAAACGTCGTTTAGGGCCTCAAAATGGCTTCGGAAGTTTAGGACCCGAAAAACTGCTAAAAATAGTAAAATGTGCTATAATTAAGGAAACAAAAAAATTGAAAGAGACAGTTGTGGGGGTCCAAATGGATAGGTGGGTGGCCTCCAATGTCCACCTAGATCATCTGCATAGACATTATTCCCGGTAACACAAAGGGATTACACCAGCTCCAAAAAAAGAAATTTACTTTGTCTCTACAACAGAGAGTAATACTTTGTTTGTTAAAAATTAACACACTGTTGTAAATAAAACATTTCTTACATTTACTTCTGTAAATGTAATTCCTTACATTACATTTCAACCAAAAGAAAACATTCACAGTGCTGCGCACTTCACTTCATTGCAATACATTTCAATCTTCCAACAAATATTTTCATCTCGCGCTGTTGCGCCTCTCAAGCTACCTCACACACTCCTGCGTTCTCACTTTTTGCTTCACATTACATTGCATATACTATGAACCACACAACAAAAAAAAACACATAACAATACGTTGACCTATACCATATTCCCGTGCATAAAAAAAACATTAAAATTAAATGGTTTTTACCAACGTTTACTTGTGCCCATACCTTTCTTTTAATCGTGCCATACTCCCGTACAAAATGAACTAAAAACTTTTACCTATATTTACGAACCTCAATTAATTTTACTTATTGTTTTACTGGCGGTCAAACAAAAATTTCACGCAATGTCATGTGCAGGCCTAAGCATCAACTTTGGCTTAATCGGACGGTGGACAGTCTTTGCTTCAATCAAACGGTTATCGCTCGCCCAAACCAAACGAACGTTACCTCCCGATGAAAAGTTGTTTTGAAAAACGTACTGAGGACACGTGTCAGCACAGGTTTTTATCACGTTCGTTTGGAGGAAAACCACTTTTCAGCAAAAG
Source organism: Pinus tabuliformis (assembly GCA_031772625.1). Taxonomy (NCBI): domain Eukaryota; kingdom Viridiplantae; phylum Streptophyta; class Pinopsida; order Pinales; family Pinaceae; genus Pinus; species Pinus tabuliformis. The sequence continues at coordinate 89,214,400 of CM062820.1, forward strand.
CAGTGCAATAAGGTTCAACTATTTTCTGAATTAAATGTATCACGACAGTTGAAATTAATATTTCAACATTGAGAATTTTAAAATTTTTTCTAAAATTTTATGAACAAAAACAAGTTCAAAATAATTGACATCGCCCTACTTATAAGATTTTCAAAATATTCTAAAAATCCAAAATCAAATTAAGTTCAAAATCAAATCAATTATTGCACTCACATTAACAAAGCAGTCGTGAAAGTGCAGGCAGAGCAAGGACGCTCCCATCCATTTCTCCGTAGTGACTGCTTGCTTCACCGCGGCTTTCACTACCGACAGTGCCGTCGGGCAAGATTTGTCATAAAATGTGGAGCTCAGCTGCCCCTTCGCAATATCAGGAATAAAACACACAATAAACACCATCGTTGCAATACACCCAAAACTCTTCATCAAGGAATCCATTTTTTAGCTTATGGAATAAACCCAAAAAAAACTTTATTTAGCAGTATTGCAGGATGGTTTTGCAAGATCTGTGATGGACAATTTATAAGGGAAGATGTAGAAACATGAGGAGCAAATTCAAGTGAGGAAAAAGGAGTTGGTCCAATAAACATAACGAGGTCGTTGATTGATTTGATGTAGAGAAGACATCAGAAAACGATATATACTTCGCTAAAGTATTACTATACTCCCTTGCACAATTATTAAACTTCACTGCCCAAGCTGCACTGTTATAGCTGATTAATATAAGAAATGTTTTTTTACATGTGCGGATTTTATAAATATGTTTTTTAATGCATGAATGAATGTAGCTTTTTGAAAAACATCAACAAATTTGTGTTTAAAATTTGAAAAAAAAAACGTTTCTCCTTTTTTTCTAATTAAACTATGTGGATACAACAAAGAATTGAGTCTTTCTCCGTATGTTGGCGCCACCAGACTTTCTCAAATTTCCACGAGCAGTCGACCACGCAATCTCACAAGACTCTTTGCTTTAAATTCAAATGGGTGTGAATGTTGCCCTGTGAATGTCGGTTGCTTTCTTTACTTCGCATTAATCACGGATAATGTAAAGTTTCATTTTTATTTATTTTTCGCTTAAACTTTACGTTGATATGTTGACTTTGGACCATTGATTATTAAAAGCGAGAATTTTTATTTATTTTTCTCTTAAACTTTACGTTGATATGTTGACTTTGGACCATTCTTTATTAAAAGCGAGTTATATTTCCAACCAAATTTTGGCTCTCCATCTTTACTTTTGTCAGCACGGAGAGGAGATAATTTATGTTCTTGGAGTATTAGTCAAAGCTACTGTTGGATATCATTCATGAAAGGGTGAACCTCCCATAGATTGATGACCTCCCACATTTAAAATCTTTTAGGCCATAGATTGATGACCTACCACATTTAAAATTTCTTAGGCCATAGATGGATGACCTCCCACATTTAAAATCTTTTAGGCCATAGATTGATGACCTCCCACATTCAAAATTTCTTAGGCCATAGATGGATGACCTCCAACATTTAAAATCTCTTAGGTTCAATGGGGTCAGAGATTTTTAAAATCTCTTAGGTTTAGGTTAGATGGGGTAAGGGATTCTTAAATGTTTTCACTTTACCTTTTCTTCTTCTTTTATCTCTGGTTCAGGTTTAACCAAGAATGAAATATTTTGTGTTAATGAAATGTTTTGCATTTGAGTAATTAATGGTGAGAACGAGTCAAAAAATCTTAGGTCGAGTATAAAATTTGATAAAGTTTGGACGAGTTTACTAATGTGATGGGATGGTTATCATAGGGTAATGCTCAGGAATTTTTTGTTAATTTTTTTTTTTTTAGGAGTGAGTTTTGATTTTTCTTTTATAAAAATAAGTTGGAGAAGTTATTTTCTAATATAAATATAATTTTCAGGATGAGTTTACTAATGTGATGGGATGGTTATCATATGGTAATGATCAAGAATTTTTTGTTAATTTTTTTTTTTTTTTTTTAGCAGTGAGTTTTCATTTTTTCTCATAAAAATAAGTTGGAGAAGTTATTTTCTAATATAAATATAATTTTCAGCTTCCCTTATTTTATGGAGAAGGGGAAACCATTCACATTTTCATGAATCCGTTGTCATAGTGAGTTTTTTTCCTTTTTGGGAATAAGGGAAAGAGTGTTGGGAAGTTCCTGAGGGGAGGAAGGAGGAACTCATGTTTTCTTTTTGTAACTATAGTTCTGAAGTTTGCAAACATACATGTACCTTTGAATCTATGTGAATTGAAAAGTATTTCTATGTGAATGGTGTAAATGAACAACAATTGGAATATAAGTTTGTATATTTTGAGATTGAATCAAACCCTTGTGGTTAAACCAAATTGATTTTTGCTTATGAACTATTATTAATTGTAGTTTTATTCATGTGTGTTTGATCATTTTGAGAGCATGTAACTTTTTGAATTGATTTACACTAAAAATTTGAACCTTTGTGACTTCAGTCTTTGTGTGATAGCCATTTACCTATTGTATTCTTATTGTATCAACTTCAAAACCCACATAGGAATGTTCCATTGTGTCATGGATTAAGGGATTTGTGGTATTTAAAGGATTGTAGGCATTATTAAACAAAAATAGAGTACCCTATTTTGGCATACCATCAAACCTCTTTTTAACTAGTTTTCTTTTCTTGTTATTTTTTCTGATTTGCAAATTTGTAATAGTATTGCAACTGTGACGAAGAAAGGCAAGAGAAAGTGTTCACTATGTTAAGGAGCAAGCGAGGGACATGAGATTCAATTTGAAAAGAATTGAATAAATTCATCATCGCAAGAACCATAGTACAAAAATTTGATAGTGCATTGCTAAATTATCTTATAGAAAATGACGCTACCAAATTATTATATAGAAACTATGAGAAAAGAATAAAATAGAGGACTACATGTTCAGTTTGAAATCTCCTTTTGGGCGGCCTCTTGCACCAATTTATGGTATCAAAGTAAAATTTTGCATAGCTTCTACTATCAAAAGTGTAAGGGAAGATGGTTTTGTGAGCAAGAAGAGAACGAGGTCAAGGAGGCAAACCCATAGATAATGCAGAGCTCATAGAAGAGATAAGGAGACTACAAGCTTGTTTAGATGCCATGGAGGTGGGAAGACAACGAGATACTGAGGTTGCATATATTAGTGAACTTGGAGAAGAAGTTGGGGAAGAAATGGAAGCACCTGATGAGGAATCTCCAGAAGTCAAATTATTGAGATCGTTGTTAGGCTCATGTTCAAGACCAAAACATGAGCTATCTTGGCAGACTGGCAGCTGGAATTTTTTTTGATTGGATTAATAATTTAAACAAGTATTTTGAATATGAAGCAATGGATGATGAAGAATGGATGAAGTTTGTAGTAACACGGTTGAAGGGTCATGTTGCACTATGGTGGGACAATGTGCAAGCTAAAAGGATAAATGAGAATAAACCATTGATCAAACGTTCAGACAAGATAGTGGAAAATATCAAGAGTAATTTCTTACCAAAATATTACCAGTTAACTCTCTATAGACAGATGCGAAACCTCAATAAAATGTCACTGACAGTAAAAGAATATACTGAAGAATTTTGAAAATTTAACTTAATATAAGGCTATGTGGAAGATACACAAAAACAGACATCAAGGTATATTAATGGCTTAAGAATGGATATTGAGGATGAAATCAACATGATTTCTCCAAGGACCATGGAGGAAGCATACTAGTATCCCTTGAAGGAAAAAGAAAAGACAACAAGAAAGTAGAACTCAGGTAGAGGGCATGGTTTTTCGAAAGGAAAAGGACATTCAACATGAAGAGGAAAGCTTCAACTCAAAATAATGATGTAGGAAGCTCAAAATAGCAAGGGCGGTCGGAGAAAGAAGGTGGCACCATAGGAGAAAGACTTTACCCGATAGGTAAAGGAACAAGCAGAGAGACTATTTACGAGTGTTATAAATGTAACAAAATGGGTCACAAATATTTTGAGTATCTAGAGAATGAGGATACAAGACAAGGTGGGGCACACATAGTTTAACCAGAAGCAGCAAAAGCGCAAGCACCTGAAGTAGAAAATATGCCAGAAACTAGAGAGGCGTTTATAATGAATAAAGTTTTTTTGAAACCTGACAATGAAATTGTTGAACCAACCCAAAGAAGATCCTTGTTTAATACTATGTGCAAAGCCAAAGGGAAGTGTTCCAAGGTAGTGATTAATAGTGGAAGCACTCATAATCTTGTTTCCTTAAAAATGGTGGAAAAAATAAGATTGAATATGATTAAACATCCAACGCCATACACAGTATCTTGGATGGAAAAGGGACACTAATTTTTAGTGAATAAGAAAAGTGAAGTTGAGTTGTAGATAGGAAGATATAAGGATAAGGTGATCTACGATATAATGCCAATGGGTGTCTAACACATTCTTTTGGATTGACCATGGTAGGTCAAGAGGAAAGTGATACATGATAGAGAGAGAAATTGCTACAAGTTTCAAAACGATGGCATAAAACATACTCTTGTATTGTTGAAGGAATAGAGTGTAGCTAAAACAAGCAGCCCAAAAGAATTATTGTTAAGTGGTAAAGAATTTTTGCAACAAATGGAGAAAGAAGTGGTTAGTTACACAGTAGCCTACAAATCAAAGGTGATACTTTTGCACACTAAAATCATAGATTTACCTATTGAAATTCAGGAAATTTTGCATGAATTTAATGATATTGTACCACATGATTTTCCAAGTGAGTTGCCACCTAAAAGAAGAATCAGCCATCACATGGATTTGATACTAGGAGAAATCATTCCAAAGAAGGTTGCATATCGAATGACACCCAAGGAAAGTGAAGAAATAAGGAAATAGATTCAAGAGTCATTAGATAAAGGGTTGATAAGAGAGAGCTCGAGTCCATGTATTGTACCTACCGTACTAAGTCCAAGGAAGGATGGAGAGTGGAGGATGTATACAGATTCGAAAGAAATCAATAATGTCATGATTAGATATAGATTTCCATTACCAAGAATGAATGATATGATGGATTATTTTAGTGGAGGAGCTTATTTTTCAAAGATTGATCTGAAAAACATCTATCATCATATTCAGATCAGAGAAGGCGACGAGTGGAAGACAACTTTAAAGACCAATGACAGATTCTATGAATGGTTAGTCATGCCATTTGGATTGAAAAATGCAGCCGAAAACTTCATGCGGTGGATGAATGAAGTCTTGAAGGAGTTCATTGGTAATTTTGTTATTTTTTACTTAGATGATATCTTAATTTTCAGTCAAACTACAGAAGAGCACCTCAAACATGTGAGATATGTTCTAGAGAGATTTCAGCAAGAAAAGTTGTTTATTAACCTGAAGAAATGTACTCTTATGAAACCAGAGTTAGTAAACTTTAGTTTTGTCATTTCAAAAGATGGATTGAAAATGGATCCAGAGAAAATAGAGGAAATTATGAATTGGCCTTCAGCTAAGGGAATTTTCAGATTCAAAATATTTCATGGCTTAGCAAGCTTCTTTCAGAAGTTTATCAAGAACTTCAATGGTATTTGCGCACATATCATAGATACAATCAAGAAGGCTAGACAACCATTTTGTTGGACAACAACAACAGAGAAATTTCTTCATCTATTGAAGAAGAAGATCACTGAGAGACCAAAATTGAAATTTCCCAACTTCAATAAGATCTTCCAAGTAAGATGTGATGCTAGTGGGACAACTATTTGAATTGTATTGAGCCAAGAATATAAATATATTGCAAATTTCAGTGAGAAATTAAGTGGCTCAAAGTAGAAGTACTCTTTTATGACAAAGATTTATATGTTGTGAAACAAGCTTTGAAGAATTGCAAGAACTATTTAACGCATAAGGAGTTTCTTTTATTCTCTAACCATTCTGCACTACAATATATAATGCAACAACACAAGTTAAACCATAAGAACACCAGGTGGGTTGACTTTGTACTGAGTTTCACCTTTGTTCTGAAGCATATAAGTGGACAAGAAAACAAGGTAGGTGATGCTTTAAGCAGAAGAAGTTAGATCATGCAAGGTAGTCAAGCGAAATTTTTAGGCTATGACTATTTAAATTGTTTCTATGATGTTGATGTTGATTTTCAAGAAGATTTTGATGTATTCAAGAATCCTGTAAATAGAGATAACATCCCATGGAAAGAGTTCGTATTGTAGGATGGTTTTTTATTCAATAACATCTGACTATGTACTCCCAACTCTTCTATGACAGATAATATTATAAAAGAAAATCATAATGGAGGGTTGTTATGACATTTTTTTGTTGATAAGACACTTGGGAAGTTGAAACATTTTTATTTGTGGCCAAATATGATAGTGGATGTGGAGGAATATGTGAGTAGGTGTAAGGTGTATTAGCATGCGAAAGGAAGAAGTCAAAATGTTGGACTATATACTCCTTTACCCATTCCTGGTACGCCATGGGGCTTGGTGAGTATGATTTTTTTTTGGGTTTACCAAAGACTCATTGAGGTAATGAATTAAAACTAGTGACACTAAACATGTGGCTAATTTATTTTTCAATGAGATTTTTTGATTAGATGGTTCGTCGAAGAGTTTAATTTCTAACAGGGACACGAGGTTTACAAGGAATTTTTGGAGAAACTTGTGGAAGATACTTGGAACCAAGTTAGACTTTAGCTCAGCCTATCATCCTGTTGTCGTTGCTACAACACCATCCAAAATTTTGTCTTAGACTAAATTTCGGTGCCTACCTTGGTCTTGTATATTTTCATAGCAAACATTTAAATTCATTCGATGTGTTTTCTTTAAGTGTCCTGGTCCCTTTTGCAAGAAAGGAAAAATGTCGTATTTTCGAATGTTAGTCATCGCATAATTTGTATACATTTGTTTTGGTGCTCTCAAGGGGTCATATTTGTAAAAATGAGTTCATCTAACCATGTAAACATTCATCGCACTCATTCCCAAAGCTTTAATCATTGTCGCACATGTGTTGTCATTATCATCACAAAGTGTATCTTTAGTGTCACACTTGGAATGGGTTGTGGTAATGTTGTTGGATTGAGGAAAGTATGTCTTTCATGTTTGTTTAGTGTTCCATGTTGTATCTTCATGCGAACTAAGTGTGACATCATGTTAAAATATTTCTTTTATTTAATTTCCTCTCACTGATCCAACACTTACTCAAAACTGCAAAAACTCCTAACTGGGCCACTTAGCCTCATCCAACCCTCCTGAATTGTTCCCTACATAGTCTTAGTCCTCAAGAAGTAACCTTGTCTCTTACCACTATGCAATGCACAGTCTCTGCCTCCCAAAACTGGTCTTTTACAATTTTAGTGTTTAAGCTCAGGCCTTACACTCCAAAACTACACAATCATGCCCTCCAACCATGCCTGAGCTATCCATTGCACAGTTTATGATGTCAAGCCCAACACTTGAGCTCCTGAGCTACAGAACTGCATAGTCACATGGCCTCCTCTTCCTTCCAGAACTACACAGTTGGCCGAAACAATGCAAAACCCCTTAGTCTGGCTCACTAACTCCCAAAATTGTGCAATCTGCTTTCCAAGTCTAGCCTAAACTATGTATTACACAGTCTCAACGATCAAGATTCACCCATGACTACTTGAGTTGTTCAATTACACAATCAATGAGCCTCTCCCTTAGCTTGCCACATGGTTCCGGCTCAGTTAGTGGATCAATATGCACCATCTTGGGCTAGGAGTTTATTAGATTAATGTCATCTCATCATGAGTGAATTGTAGATACATGCACTCTATCAAACCATGACAGGATGATGAAGAAAGAGATGGAGAAGGGAAACATGTTGAAAGACATATTTTTAGTTTATTATGCAAGTTGGTCAGTGAAGAGAAGACAAAGGGACACTAGTTTGGGACCATAGCACAATTCTTGATATCATTCAAAACTCTTTACCTCTAAACCATAAGGAGGTGGATATAAGAGCATCCTCAAGAAGACATGTAGCAAGCAATAGAAAATGTGGCTTGCATTTCCATGTCATTAAGAAGTCCATGTTAGCAGTGTCATGTCATGAGTTGTCACATGCCACATCATTATTGTGGATCATGAAATTTCTTATTTGAAATGTATTGTACAGTGGAAGTCCAAAGGACATGTACAAAATATGAAGAGTCATGTAAAGATGAAAAGTCATAGGAATTAAAATAGTCATGAGGGTATTCAAAGAGTCACCAAGGAGGTGAAACATCACCTCATTGGTTATATATATATACACCCTCATTGTATGAGCAAAGGATTTTTCACCTTGGATCCCCCCGTAAGGAATTAGAAAGACAAGCGAGTTCTTTTGGAGACTAAGTAGTGGCTGCAACACTCCACTATTGGAGCTAGTGGTGTTCACTATATACACGTGTCTTGGAACTTTTACTTAATATCAGAAGCCTCATGGCCAACATGTTCTTCATGCATGGATTATTAATATTTGTAAGACTACTCTGTGAATGTTTGTAATTCATATTTGCTTTCATTTGTGCTAAAGTAGTTGAACTATTTTTGTTGTTTTTCTACTTATCGTATTGAGAATTTTTTGTAATGGTTGTTATTGGTGTCACATCCTCGTGGACTATTATGTTGGATATTAGACATGTCTTTCGTGCTGATTGGTTGTAATGACTGTCGCATCTTTGTGGACTATTCCATTGGATGATAGACAAATCTTTATTGGTTGTGTGTGTTTCTAATAGGGTGGTACTATTACCTATCTCTTAGAGGCTCACTTTCTTTTCTCCCTTCGCAATATAAGAACCTTGACACATAATCGAACACTCACTAGGCACACTCACTTTATTTTCGAAGGCATATTTGTATTTCTTTCTCTTGTTGATAGTTATAGGCAAGGAAAATCTATAATAATATATGGCGATCAGGTTGATACTCTGAATGGGGCTCCTATTCCAAATGGTGTGAGGTTTAATTGGGACTTCACATTGGGGAGACCGCTTTGCTTGATTGATTTACAACACCATCAACAAAATGGTGCTAGAAGGAGGGCCAAATGACAAGTTGAACCCTTTAAGTCTATTTTGAATCTCTTATCGTAAATGGCTCATCCTCAAATCATACTCCCGGGGTGTTTTTCTAACATGTCCCTTGGTGAAATTTCAATCCGCGATGAGTCCCTCCATGAATTGTATTAACTCAAGTTTGATGGTGAGGGTGATACGTCCTTTGCCGAGCATTTTTCTTAAGTTGTGTGAATATTATGAAAATGATTCTGAAGATGTGGCTTCTATTGTTTTGTGCCTCACCCTTGAAGGTTGAGTTACCCTATGGTGTCACACTCTACTAACTGCCTCCATTCATTCTCTTAACCATCTCCTCAAGGAGCTTCATTTAGCATTTGATAGGTATGATTACTGAGATTTTTATAAAATAATCGATCAACTTAGAATGGAGCCTAATGAATCAGTTGAGGATTTCCCTAATCGATTCCTTCACCTTTGTTATGAATGTCCTAAAGAAGATATGGATCAGGATTTCTTGAAACAAAAGTTTAATAATTCGGTTCATATCTCTTTGTACTGTGAATCCAAACCACCTGATGTCTCTTCTTCCCTAACCCATGTAAATCAAGAGACATCCATAATTTCAGAGGAGGAATTACTACCCCTTTTGTTCCTTGTCCTCCTCATTTTTTAGTTCCTATGTGTGTTTCTCCTTGCCATGATAATAAAGTTGTGAGATATGCTAATGAAATTCCTAATCCATCCTCTCATTATTCTTCCAATTTAAATGACTCAGATTCAATGGAGAAAATCTGAGAATAGCTCATCAATCCCATGGTTAAAACTAACTCCTCCATTCCACAAGATGATGTTACTATTCATAACTCTACTCTCAAATCTGATATGGATTTTTGCTATCCTCTATCATCTAGATGCCATGACTCTTTGTGCCATGATCATCCTGATTAATCAGATCCACCAACTAGTTTTTCACAATCTCTTGATTTTCGAGTTGCTAGCCCAACTTGCGATCAAGTTCAAGGTACTCATATTATGCAGGTAGAGGAGCAAGAAGGTGAATATTATTTCATTCTTTCTTCACTCATTCAAAATCCTCCATGTCAAGATGATTCTCTTACACTCTTGGATGATTTTCAATATTCTAATCTCGTTAGTGAATAAAATGAAACAAATTTGTTCAGATCCATAATATTCGGCAACAATCATTCTAATGATGATGATTCTATTAATGTACACGGTGACAAATTCCCAAGTGCACCAACAGATTTTTTGGTTCCTCTAGAAGATGTTGATCTGGTAGAATTAGATATGGTATTTGATCCAACTTAAGAAAATGTTCTTATCTAAACTTCATCTTCATCCCCTTGTTCGTGATGCATCTACATGTGACGAAGATACTCCATGCTCTTTAAGTTCTTCATCGGATGAGGCCACTTCCCAATTGACACAAGGTAGTGAGGTTATCCATAATGAAAGAGAAAATAATTAGATCATTGAGTATCTTTTCTGTTGGGCCACTATTTTTTCATTATTATTATCACTCCTTAATGCCTATTTCATCCATTTATACCATTCTTTATCACGTCATTTATCATACTTTATCATATAATTCCATTTTATAATTATTTATGCTCTTATGGATAAATATTATTTCTTCTCGTTTATTTATAATAAATTATTGATTGTTATGCATGATTTTACCAATGATGGTTTAATGAATTTATTGAAACATCACTCACCATTTTAGCCGCCAGGATCTTTTCCAAATTGCAAATTTGATCTCTAGCTCATTATTAAATATTCTAACTCAGAAATTTGTTGGAATAAGAAGTGAGAGTTTTGCATTAGGGTAAAAGCATGCTAATGTGTATCACTTTTTCTCTTTTTGTGGCAAAGAAGTTTTATAAAAATAAATGGAGTTGGAATGTTTACTCTTAAATTTACAAAATCATCAAGAATTAGGCAGTGGTAAAAGAAGACAAAACATGTCAATTTAAATTCAATTTCATGTCATATTTTTTCTAAAATTTAATATATATTTTTTATCTAATTTATTCATTTTCTTTAAAAGATATTCATTAGTATTTTACATAAATTTTTAAGTAGTGACAAAACTGCGACCCCCCATTTCTATATTGCTTTATGTTTTTTAATTCCAATTTCCTTATGAGAAGTGTTGTAAACATTCTAAAGATTGCTAAACAAATTTAAAAATAAAAAGTAAGCATATTTTTTAATTATTATTAAAATACTAGTAAAAATGATAATATTTTTGTATATATAAAACCGCGACCCAAGAAAATATCCTTTCAAGTTTATAAAATCAATTTTTTTTAATAGAAATTTGAAAATAACATAAAACAAAATGTTAAAATTATTTTTGAAATTTTTAAAAATATATTTTAAATTTTTTATAATAAGTTTTTTAAATATGAATATAATAACATATTTTATATTATTCAAAATATAATATATAAAATTATTTGTTTAGAAATTCTAATCCTATTTTTATATACATTTTTAAAGAGCCTTTCATTTAACTTTACATATTTAAACCTACATATTTAAAAAAGTTATTTATATTTTGTGAGTGATTAACCATAGTTTTTACCAATATTTACTATGAGTTGACTTATTTTCAAATTTAGTATTTACTTTTTATAACATTATTTATATTTTTTGAACTCATTAAATAGGTTCACTATAGCTTTTACCAAAATTTATTGTCAGTTAGTTTTGTTACAAATTTAGCATTTATTTTTTATAATTACCAAGTATGAAACTCAAGTCATTTAATTGATATTTTTATATTCTTTTTTTAGCTTTTTTCATTTGAGTACTTTTTTGCCTTTTCCATATAATGAGACACATTAACATTCTTTTACCCATTACGTTTCAGGCAAATGAAGAAGAATCTGGAAAATATAAAACATGGGTTTTGTCCAGAACGGACGAGTTTATAGTGAGTGGTTTTCCCAAATTCGGCCTGTATTAAGGGAAACAGAAGGTTCTCCGAAGAGAGATTTGTTGTTGCGGTCGTTTTCCAAATTATTTCAGTTGCAATACCACATTCAACCTATTCCTCTTAAATATTGATGGAGAGATATTTCAAATATGATATTGCTGATCAATTTGATTGGAACAATCCAATTTTGTAATGAGAATCATTTTGTAATCGTCTCTATTGTAACTTCCCTTTACTCTCTGTGTATTTAAATGAAAATAGAGATCAAAGAGAAGGGGGATAATGCGGGATAATAGGATAGGATAAGAGGAGGAGATATAATGGAGAGATTTAACTTTTCTCTTAGGACCTCAATTGTAATTTTAATATACAGAATTTTATTCTGAAGGACACATCGTGCTGTAAATGACTTTTGGATTTGATGAATAATATATAACTTACGTTGTTGTTCATTTGGATATTCTAAAGTAGCTAAGTAGTATCCGTTGGTGGCTAGGTCCCGGCCTCTGGTGGATCTTATTGTTGTTCCTTGTTTTATACTTTTCAGTTTCTTGCAAGTTTATTTTGCTTTATAACTTTGTAGTTGATTTACTTTCGTTAATTCAGATTTCTGGTATTCATTTCATTAATGCACAATTCTAATTGGTTTTATTTATTCATGTCGTGGATTGAATTATTCATCAGTTAAAGAATCATTTCTGGTTAATTAAAGGATAGAGTGTTATTAATTAGGTTAATTGCTTTCCTTCTATCTAGTAGTTTAAGTCCAGCTAAGAGAGCTTAGTTAATGCTACGGTGCTCTCAATCAATTATCATTCGAATTGGTTGATTAAGATTGAACTATGGTTTTCTTTGAGATTGAGTCGTGATGCTTAGATGAATTACTTCCCTTAAAGTTATAGGCTTGAGATTTATGATTGCATTCGTTTATTCTTGTATTAAATTTAATAACTTATTTTAAAGCATTACTCTCTGAATTTATAGCTTGCACATATTGTGTACACTCTTGGAATAAAAAGGCTTACTGAGGTTGATAATTAATGTGAGGAAATTAGGAGTTTTAAAAGACACCATTTGGCACCCAACATTTTGGCGTCGTTGTCGGGGAAAGTGTTGCCATTTCACAGAGAGTGATGTATGTTTGATATTTGCTGCTGGAAAAGAATTTGGTATTAAAAACGGAAAGTTAGAATCTATGTAACGAGCAAGTAAAGTGCTTGCTCCTCTGCCCGCTTTTCAGCACAGTTGCATAGAAGTTGAAGTAGGTGTTTCATGTTTGTCTGCTGTGAAAGAATTGGGTATTAAAAACGGAAGGTAAAAACCTGCGTAACGAGGAAGTAAAGTACTTGCTCCTCTGCCCTCTTTTCAGCAGAATTTCGTAGGAATTTTAGAGGTGGAAATTTTGAAAAACAAATCCCATGATTTCACTTAAATGGTGATGTAAGTACCACCCATTTCACTAACCAATTGACATGAACATTTGAAGGAGGAGCCTCAAATAAAGAAATGAAGAACATCTTCTATTATGGTAAGAAATGGCTCACATTTCTACTTTTGAATTCCCTATCAAAGATTTAGGAGGAGTGACACAAATGCACATAGTTCCCCCATCTTCTCTACCAAATTTTCATGGTTTGACAAATGAAGACCCACATATATTCTTATTTGAGTTTGAAATACTTTGTAGAGGATATGATTATTGTACTAATGATAAAAGGTTGAAAGTATTTCTTCTTACTCTAAAAGGAGCAGCTCTCCGATGGTTCATGAGCCTAGGTGGGAACTACATCAAAACATGGGAGGACACGAAGAACATATTCTTGAAGAAGTACCAAGACTACTGCAAATCCAATGAAGATATTTTCGGTATGATACAAGGGGAAGATGAAACCTTGGAGGACTATGTAAAGCGATTTCAATATAACCTTCAAAAATCAAAGAATAAGTATCTGGAAAAAGAGATCTTAAAAACACTCCTTCAAGGAAAATTTTAAGGATGGAAAATTTTCTTGAAGTTTAAAACATTGGCGAATCTCACTAATCCCTAATATGCAAATTATAAATGTTTATTGATATATTTGTAAAATTAATCAAATTTATAATTATTTTATATATAGTCTCTATATAATGTTGGCGATTTTTAAGGTAAAATAATTTTATATTCTAAAATTTGGGCGAATCGTCTTTTATAAAATTGGAAATTGGCGAATCTTTTTTGTGGAAAAATCATGGAAAATTAGCCCACTGGGCGAACATTAGCCCCTAAAATTTTCCATGCACTCCTTCTTAAAGGAATCAAAGATGAATTTTTAGAACTCTTAAATCTGATAGGAAAAGGTGATGTTTTTCAGTTATCATATGATGATATTTGTGAATTGGGCATAAGGTATTCAAGAGGAATCTCCAAGGCTGGTAAGAATTATAGAGAATTTTCTTCTTCCTTTTCCAAATCTACTAAAAGAATGGGAGACATAAGAGATGAATTAAATGTTTTATTCGGAAATTTTAAATATGATTTTATTAGCTCTCTAAATTCACAATTGCATGTTTTGCAGGTTGAGAAAAATCAGGCAAAATTTGATGAAGTGTTCTTCCCTCATTACTGAAAGGAGCATCCCATAGATAGTTGTTATTCCTTATCTAGGATGGAAGTAGCACATCAAAGAGATGGGGAAGTTACAACAAGGTCAAAACCATGGAAATCATGGCCTACATGTATGGTTCAAAACAGTTCCTCTCTATCTTCTTACTTGCATAATCCATTATGGAATACTCATGTGTTAGGGCAGCCATGTCAATCTCAATATAACCCCCACCAATATTGTCTACAAGTTTGGCATGGTTCGTCTTATGATTACATGAATAATCTCCCTCATCTTATAGCACAAAAACATCCTCCATATTCTCCACTAGCTCTTCCACAACATATTTCTTGCCATCAAAATCATCCCCTCAACCCAATCAACTACATCATCAAAATGCTCCATTCCCTACATAATTTCCTACTCAACCCATTCCACACATTCACCATAATAAACTAGTACAGCATGCTTACAGTGTTCAACTGCAAAATTTACCTACCCTTCCCACCCATTCTATCTCACATGCACCATTAGAGAAAACTTACAATGATATTTAGAATGTTTCAAATCCAAAAATTGTAGAAGTTATGGAAGAAAATGAGGTTTCTTCTAGTCTGCATCAACAAGTCGTTTTAAAAGCTTAAGAAATTCATGATATGATCAAGGATAATTTTAGGGGCGAATGTTCGCCCTTTGGCGAAATTAAGGGGTTTTAAATTTTTAGTGGGCGAATATTTTGTATCATAGTACATTTTTACAAACCACCTCAAATAGCCCACCTTATTTTAAGGGAGAGGGTAAAAAAGGTAAATTTAGCCCTTGAAATTAGGACTTACAACCTTCCATTCACCCCATTTTCAAGAATAGGTTTTATTTAAGTGAATCCATTCGCCCATTTTCAAGAATAGGTTTTATTTAAGTGAATCCTATGGGCCAAATACCATATTTATAAAAGAGGTATGGTAAATTAATAAAAATATAAATAAATGAGAGGTATGGTAAATAAATAAAACATTTTTTATATTTACTCCATAAGTCACCTTATATACATGTAAGGGTGTAAACAAATAAAAATATAAGTGGAGGTATGGTAAATAAATAAAACGTCTTTTTATACTTACTCAAAAGGTATGGTAAATAAATAAAAATATAAATAAACTAGACGTATCGTAAATAAATAAAACCTCTTTTTATATTTAGTTCATAACCCTCGTTCTATTTATGAAGGCTCAAGAAAGAGGTTTTATTTAAGTGAATCCTATGGGCCAAATACCATATGTGTAAAAGAGGTATGGTAAATTAAAAAAAATATAAATAAACGAGAGGTATGGTAAACAAATAAAACATTTTTTTATATTTACTCCATAAGTCACCTTATATTTATGAACACTCAAAAAATGGGTTATATTTAGGTGAAACCTATGGCCAAAATACTATGGGACAAATACCATGGACTAGGTTGTTATTAATACCATGCAAAAAACCATTAATAACCCTAATATTAGAATTAATAAAAATAAAAATGGCACATGGTATTGACCCATGGTATTCACCTGGAATGTAGCCTATTTAAATGGGGGAATTAAACCAGCATGTAGCCTATGCTAAGATTCACTAGGACTTTACAAAGTTTTATTATTTAGTGAAAGACTCGCCAAGATCTTACAAGATTTTATAATTGAGTAAAATATTTGCCATGCCTGGTGAGAGATTCGCCAAAAAATTATATATACATATTATATTATTGATAAAATCGCCTTCCATTTTTCCTATATACCATGGAGATTCACCCATTTATTATATTTATAAATTTAGGGGGGGTTCTTAAAATTTTCCCTGGATATGATGGCTATGGGAAATCAATAAAGTAAAGGATATATTGAATATTGGTTTCACTCCATCATTTATTTCCAGCATCACTCCATACTTCAACAATTTTTAACACCATCTTTTCAAGGGAAGTTGGCTTCTCATACCCTAATATTTATTAACATGCATTTTTCAAATTTGGGTATGTACATACTTGAAGCCTTATTTCAAAAATGGCTCCACTGGATGTACTCTTATACATAATCATATTCATTTTTCAAATCAGAGTAGGTTAGTGTAATAAAATTAATAAATAAGGACATAAATAAATACATTTTGTTTTTATGTACAAATAGTTGTTTTTGTTGCAACACGCTGTGGAAATCAACATCGGTGATAAATGTTTTAATTAATTTTTATATGTAGATGAATTATAATGGAAATAACAGCTATAAAAACACTCATTCATTTTTATTACCGATTTGAAAAAATGTTTGAATATCATATTTTTTGGCTTGTGGGCTTGATGAAAATTCTGGAAACACAGTCGGGAGAGTCGTGTTTTGATGGACCAAAAGGGAATATTTTCAAAACCTGCTTCCCTCCTACATAGCCCTTGATTTCTAATTTCCAACCCAATTCGAATCACTCAATTTTGATTTGAAACGCAGAATTTATAACCAAAACATTGATAGGGTTTCTAGCAGCCATCTCAAGAACAGAGATGGGACAATCCGTTTTTGGAGGCATAAATTACTATATTTTGAAAACATATTTCTATGCTATATTTCCCTATGAATCTAGTTTACAAATCAATTTGAATCACTCATTTTCAATATCGTATGAGAAAGTTATGACCAAAATACTAACTGTCTATCATAAATCAACACTCTTAAAACTCTATTTTTTTAGTTGTTCACTTGTGTATTTGACCCATCAAATTTTTTTTTTTTCAAAACCTATTTCTATGGGAGATAAATAAATAAATTTTCTTTCATTTCCAATTTGAATCGGCTCAGTCCATCATCAAATGAAAAAGTATGCTTAAGATATCCATTGTTGTTCTAAGATGGGTAATCGAAAATGACTCCATTATGCAGGTTGTTCTAAGTAAAATTGACATATCATATCATTGAATTTTTAAAACCTGTCTCTATTGGTAATATATCTTTGAAGTAGCTCTCATTTGGATTTTGAATTACTCAAATTAGACGAAAAACAAAGGATTTATGATTAAAACATTGTAGGTTTTTGTAGAAAGTTATTTATTTATTTTTGTAAAAAACTATAAATATGATTGTTTTTCTGTGTTTTTTCTCTGTTTGTTTAGTGTTCCATCTTTGGAACGACACTTTTTGTGTGTTTTTTCTATTCTCTCTTTGGAACAACACTTTTTTGCATTTTTGTTGTTCCCTCTTGGGGACAACAGTTTTTGAGTGTTTTTACTATTTCCTCTTTGGGACAGCACATTTTGAGATTTTTTTTGCTGTTCCCTCTAAGGAACAAAACTTTTTTAGTTTTTTTGTTGTTCCCTCTTAGGAACAACACTTTTTGAGTTTTTTTCTTGTTCCCTCTTGAGGACAACACTTTTTGAGTTTTTTGTTGTTCCCTCTAGGAAAAACATTTTTTTATAGTTTTTGTTTTTCTCCTTTTGGAACAACACTTTTTGAGTTTTTGTTGTTTCCTCTTGGGAAAAACACTTTTTTGAGTTTTTGTTGTTCCCTTTTTAGAACAACAGTTTTTGAATTTTTTCTATTCCCTCTTGGGGACAACACATTTTGAGTGTTTTTGTTGTTCACTCTTGGCGACAACACTTTTTTTGAGTTTTTTTTTTTGCTGTTGGGAACATCACTTTTTTGGGTTTTTTGTTGTTCCCTCTTGGGAACAACACTTTTTGAGTTTTTATTGTTGTTCCCTCTAGGGAACAACACTTTTTGAGTGTTTTTTGCTGTTCCCTCTTAGGGACGACACTTTTTGAGTCTTTTTTGTTGTTCCCTTTAAGGAACAAAACTTTTTTGAGTTTTTGTTGTTCCCTCTAGGCAACATCACTTTTTGAGTTTAAGTGTTGTTCCTTTTAGGGAACAACACTTTTTGAGTTTTTTTTGCTGTTCGCTCTTGGGGACAACATTTTTTGAGTTGTTTTTATTGTTCCCTCTAGGGAACAACACTTTTTGAGTTTCTGTTGTTCCCTTTTGTGAATAGCACTTTTTGAGTGTTTTTGTTGTTCCTTCTTGGGGATAACACTTTTTTTGAGTTTTTTGCTGTTCCCTCTTGGGGACAACACTTTTTGAGTTTTTTGTTGTTCCCTCTAGGGAACAACACTTTTTTAGATTTTTTGTTGTTCCCTCTTGGGGACAACACTTTTTTGAGTTTTTGTTGTTCCCTCTTTGGAACAACACTTTTTGAGTTTTTGTTGTTCCCTCTTGGGAACAACACCTTTTTAAGTTTTTGTTGTTGCCTCTTTCACACAACACTTTTTGCGTTTTTGTTGTTTCAACTTTGGAACAACTCTTTTCTGCGTCTTTGTTGTTCCAACTTTGGAACAACATTTTTCTGCATTTTCGCTGTTCCAACTTTTGAACAACATTTTTTTAAGTCTTTGTTGTTCTCTCTTGGGAACAACATTTTTCTGCGTTTTTGTTGTTCCCTTTTTGGAACAACAATTTTGTGTGTTTTTGTTGTTCCCTTTTGGGAACAACACTTTTCTGTGTTTTTTTGTTCCCTTTTGGGAACAACACTTTTCTGCGTTTTTGATGTTCCAACTTTGGAACAACACATTTTGTTTGTTTACTGTTCCAACTTCGGAACGACACTTTTTGTTGTTTACTGTTCAAACTTTTGAACAACATCTTTTTCTCTTAGCGTGTCTTGTTGTTCCCTCTTTTGAAAAACTGTTGTTCCATCTTTTAAACAACATTTTTGCTTCTCTGAAGCTTCTTGTTTTGTGAATAGCACTTCCTTCCTCTTGTGGGATTATTCCCAGCTCATCTCACACCCATTTTTCTGATTCCCTTTCATGACATCAAGTATAATACTTTTATGAAGACAAGAATTATGGAGTCTATTGAGGCAGGTGAATACCCTTAATGTTATGATCTTTGATAGTACAGCTTCTGGATGAGAGATTCTTTTTAAGAAAAGGGACAGGGATTTATATACTACTTTATTGCATCTTTTTCTGCTGCACATGATACTGATTGATCATCTTAATACCAAGCTAGTTCCACCCTTCCTGGCTATAATCTTCTTTTTCTATAATAAATCAGATTATGGATATTTTTTTTCTGTTGACATGTTCAACTTCTTCCACCATCCCTACTCTTAAGGAGTACTGAGCCTCCCTCTACTTATCATAAAAATGTGTAATAACAACAAAATTTTGTCTACAGATAGAGGATAGGGGGTCTTATTAAGAGCCAGCCTACCATGTTCATAAGGATGTAGCGAAGTGATATTCCCACTATGGCCATCACACCAAGGTTATGATCCATTAGATAGCCAAAATATCCTTGGAACAGGAGGTCTCATCACGAGCCAACCTGATCAGTTTTGCTACATCCCAGTGAATAGCAGTGTGGTTATCTAGTTATCACACCAGCACACTGATCTCTTTTGATGAACAACACTGGAACTCTCCTTTTATAAACTGAGGATCCTGGCTCATATGGGTTAAAAAGTAACCCTGTCGAGGCTATGGATGCATGTTGATAGCAGAGGCTCTGCTTATGGTATTGAAGTTATATCTTATCGTCAATTATTACTATAGTACTCTCTTCTTATTCTCTTTTTTTATCGGAGAAGTTATTTCCTTAATTTTTCCCTGTTTTGAACCTTTACACATGAGAATTTTTTTTTTCTATCAATCGCATCATTCTTGGCTAAAATACCATCAACAAAGCATCTTTTTGGCATATTGCTGTCCTTTTTCTTTTTCGCATAACTTATCATCAATTCAAAGCATCTTATCTCTGATTCATAACTATCTTTACACACTCTGCTCTCATTATAACCATACCTCTTACCATCCTATCATTGATATGTCTACTCTGCTTCATTTACTGCCGTACTGTTCATTCCCTTGCCTTGCCATCAGAACAACACTTTTTCTATGCTTTATGGTCATGAACGCCCTTTTCCAATTGGAGGGCGAAGGTATGCATTATGGGATAGCATGCAATATAATTACTGAACTATGCCATAACTTTTTGATTTGACAAAATATTAGTATTGCATTTATACAAAAGTTTTTTCTGATTGAAATTTTCGCATGCGGCTTATCTATTGCTGTTCAAAACTAAAACTCTAGATTCAAGAAATTTGCATCCAAAATAGTGATATGTTTATAGGAGAACAACATGTATGGGGGGAAACTCTATTCGTAGCAAGGCCACACTATTGCAACTAAAAGAAGAGGCTTGAGAAACTCGCAAATGCGAACAATTGTTCAGACATGATGTGCTTGCCTGGATTCCACCTTTTGCATCAATTTCAGCATCAACTCAGCCTACATCAGCTTCAAAAAATGTCAGTCCATACATGTCATTCCACATTTTTTTCGGAGGTAAAACTTGAGGTAAAATAACATAATTTTCTGATTTATCACGAATTTAGGAGAATCTCATGCAAAATCCATTGAGCATTATTTATTATTATTCATTCTCAACACCTCCCTTATTCCATGTTGTTTTACACCAAGCATAGATTTCAACAGATTGTAGCAACCACCTCAATTTTTTTTCTAGCATTGCATGAGGACATGCTAACTCTCCAGTTTGGGGGAGGAATTGCTACACATGGTGAATGCTTTCTACTTTCTTTCTCATTTAAGGTATACAATTTCATTTTTATACAGTGCATAAATTGATTGGCGTATATCTTTAAAACTATGAACTGAATTCTTGTGATTTTTGGATAACAAAGAGATATCATTAAAATACACAAACCCATAAAATTTCAAGTTAAATTAGTTTGTAAAATTTCAGAAATCATGCACTGTCACCTACAGCCATTTTGCTTATATCTCATGATCTGTGCATCAAAATGATATGATATTTTGATTAGAGAATCATTAATATAGTAGAAATCCTCTTGCGAAATTTCAACAAAATCTAGTTTGTAGTTTTTGAGAAAATGGTTAATGAAATTTGTTGTTACTTATATCATATTTTGCTGCAACTTCATATACATATAGTTGAACATCAATGTAAAAATTGTTACGCCTTCATCAACATTGCTAAAATTTAACATTCATTATCTGAGGAAGAAATCATTTGTTCCATCCATTTCATGCATTGGGATGAACAATTTTTGTATTATTGCTTGGTTAATACAGAGGCTTTGGGTTGCATGAGGACATGCAATATATTTAGTTTCGGGGTATGTTGGGTCTCTATTTTGTCATTATTAATATCTCTTTTTAACGTCTATTTCATTCATTTCTACCATTATTTATCATGTTATTTATCATACTTTATCATATAATTCCATTTTATAATTATTTATGCTCTTATGGATAAATATTATTTCTTCTCCTTTATTTTTAATAAATTAATGATTATTATGCATGATTTTACCAATGATGGTTTAATGAATTTGTTGAAACATCACTCACCATTTTAGCCTCCAAGATCTTTTCCAGATTGCAAATTTGATCTCCAACTCATTATTAAATATTCCAACTCAGAAATTCACTGGAATAAGAAGTGACAGTTTTTCATTGAATGTTTCAGGCAAATGAAGAAGAATCTGGAAAATCTGAAACATGGGTTTTGTCCAAAACAGACCGAATTAGTTTTATAATGAGCAGTTTTCCCAAATTCGGTCTGTATTAAGAGAAATGAAAGGTTCTCCAAAGAGAGATTTGTTGTTGTGGCCATTTCCCAAATTATTTCAGTTGCAATACCAAATTCGACCTATTCCTATTAAATTTTGATGGAGAGATATTTCAGATATGATCTTGCTAATCAATTTGTTTGGAACAATCCAATTTTATAATGGGAATAATTTTGTAATCATCTCTGCTGTAACTTCTCTTTTCTCTCTGTGTATTTAAATGAAAATAGAGATCAAAGAGAAGGGAAATAATGGGGGATAATAGGATAGGATAGGAGGAGGAGATATAATGGAGAGATTTAACTTTTCGCTTGGGACCTCAATTGTAATTTCAATATACAGAATGTTATTCTGAAGGACACATCGTGCTATAAATGACATTTGGATTTGATGAATAATATATAACTTGCATTGTTGTTCATTCAGATATTCTGAAGTAGCTAAGCAGTATCTGCTAGTGGCTAGGGCCCGACCTTTGGTGGATCAGATTGTTGTTACTTGTTTTATACTTTTCTTTTTCCTGCAAGTTTATTCTACTTTACATCTTCGCAGTTGATTTACTTTCATTAATTCAGATTTCTGGTATTCATTTCATTAATGCGCAATTCTAATTGGTTTTATTTATTCATATCATGGATTGAATTAGTCATTAGTTA
The DNA here is from genome assembly GCA_031772625.1 of Pinus tabuliformis. Lineage (NCBI taxonomy): Eukaryota > Viridiplantae > Streptophyta > Pinopsida > Pinales > Pinaceae > Pinus > Pinus tabuliformis. Next base: position 89,237,227 of record CM062820.1, read on the forward strand.
AAGAATCATTTATGGTTAATTAAAGGATAGAGTGTCATTAATTAGATTAAATGCTTTCCATCTATCCAGTAGTTTAATTCCAGCTGAAAGAGCTCAGTTAATGCTATGGTTCTCTCGGTTGATTATCATTCCAATTGGTTGATTAAGATTGAATTATGGTTTTGTTTGAGATTGAGACATGATGCTTAGATGAATTACTTCCCTTAAAGTTAAAGGCTTGAGATTTATCATTGCATCCATTTACTCTTGTATTGAATTTAATAACTTATTTTAAAGCATTGCTCTCTGATTTATAGCTTGCACATATTGTGTACACTCTTAGAATAAAAAGACTTACCCATGTTGATAATTAATGTGAGGCAATTAGGAGTTTTAAAAGACACCTTTTAGCACCCAACACTTTCCATCCCATATCATCTCTTGTTTTGCATGAAGACAACTTTTCAAAGGATCTTTCTTATGAAATTTCTCTCATTCATATATCTCTAGACCTTCTATGAAAAAAATGTTTCAACTTGAGTATTATGGTTTTCAACTTTGTAAACTCTAATCAAATTCATGACATAGGTGGCTTCCATCTAGTTGGTAGTGATCTCATTAAAATCAAGGAAAGAAGATGTCCTCACACCATGCATGATCTGGTTCAATCTTCCAAATGTGATTCTACAATCCTTAAAAGTTTCAGGACTTGTCAGGGAGTCAAGGCACTTCTACTTTCATTGATGGTTATGTCAGGACCTCACAACTCTGGTAGGATTCTCAAACTCAGTCGAGTCTCCTTTTCCTCACAAAGTTATTATTTTTGCGTGGTTTCACTCCATGTAAATTCCTTCTTGAAATATGTTTGGTAGTAGAGATATAATGTTTCAAACTTTCAAGATTTGGTTTCTAATCGGATTCAAGTTCCAATTTTAGTTGATTCATCTCCATGAAAAACCCTTTCTCTTAACTTAGGTTTGGAGAGTGTGCCTCTCACAAAAACATGGAATATTGAAGTTTACTATTCTAAAGATTATATTTGGCCAAGTAATTCATGCCTATCACATCCTTTTGAAAACAATCAACTCTTGATCCTTCTTGTGAATATTTTGATGCTAATCTTTTTCTTCATCCCACCTAAAATGATCTTGGGCACTAGTGAATGCATGGAATATATGATGAATCAAATTATTCTTCACTTGTTTTAGTCTGGCTAGTTTCTTGAGTCTGCTATAATAACATTCCCTTTTCCTTCTTTCCAATATTATGATGCTAGTGTAGTGTGTAACCAGTTACAAGAAAATGGTTTGTCACTCTCATCATGTGAGGAAGAGATTCTATTATGCACAGAATTTGCCAAACTGTTCAAGCTTATTTATATTTGGTAATTACAAACTAGGAATTTGATACTTTAATGAGCCCATCTGATCATGATTCTCTCTCTCATGGCTATCATTCAACTTACTATTTTCCCATCAGTACATCCAATGAAAATTTTTTACACCCTTTGATATTTTTGGTTTAACATCTCACTATCCGGGTTGTTGTTAAGAAATTTAGTAAATTCCGTACATTCTGATGGTTATGTCAAATCCTCACTTTATTGACATGTCTACTGAATATGATCTATTGTATTTTCCCTAGTGAGATTCTCATCATAATCCCATGCCTTTAGTTGAAAATTCACAATTTTCAAATATTTTTGGGTTCTCGAGAGTATTTTCACGAATTTTATGATACAATCAATGAATGGTTGGAGCAATCTTACTTGGCAAGCTCAGTTGCAAATAAAAAATTTCGATCTTTCTACATGCTTGATAAGGAGTTTAGTGTAGTTGAAGAAACATTCGCAAGAAGCTTTTGAGGTTTGTTGAATGATGGTTTTCATTGAAAAGGTAATAATGTGAATTGGTTAGAAGTAGTGGCTATGGCCTATCTTTTTGCTGATAGGAAGGACCTTCAATTGTTTGTGCAAGTTATTTAAGTTCTTATCTGTTTTGTTGCATATTTCTTTATATCAGTTTTAATTGCTTATATATTTGTGAATGAAAGTTAGAAGAAGTTACGGTAGCTTCATTGGAAATTTCATTATACGTGACCCTGACCTTCTAGATGATTAGGTTAGGAGTAGGTCTAGTTTCATATTAGTTTACCTGCACATCCATCCTACATTCATTTTCTATAGTTTTCCATTTTTTTGTCATCATCGTTTCGGTTAGCCTCCTTCTGTTTTATCTTCTGGTTGTGTGTTATGTTTTCTTTTGTTTTCTAAGTGATCCATGTGGATATTGGTGGCCACCCACATATTCCACCTAGACCTCTAGTTGGTTTAATCTATTTCTTTGTTTATTGCAGCATTTACTATTTTTAATAGATTTTTGGGTCTTGAACTTCTCGAGCAGTTTTGACCCCCTAAACGATGTTTTCTTGAGGTCTACAATAGGACAATAGCCATATGCAAGGGCCTACCACAAATCTTGTATTAATAAGAGATATATTTCCAACAAGGTATCATACACGCTAAATGCATATAATATAACCAAGTTATGACCCCGAGAAGTTGGCTACCCAACTATCCCAATAGGGCCCACAAACTCTTGGCGTTCCATCTCCTAGGGTTAGGATTTTAGTTGTTTAGGGTTTTCCCCTATTTTTCAATAATAAATAGGTGCTTAAGCCTCATTGTAACATAGTTCAAAGGCATGTAGCTGCCACATCCCTTCTTAGAGGTAAGCTACAATCGCTTGAGCTAGTCTTATTTCCATTCTGTTTGTAAGCATATCTCAGTATTTGATATTCATGAAATTTAGTGTTATTTCCATTGCATATTTGTATTTATGGTTATAACTATAATTTGTCACATTCTTGTTTAATTTTGGATAAATGGTATCAGAGCGGTCTGTTGTTTCTATGTTTGTCTTTGCATCACCCCAATGAGGTCGGGATATCAGTAGTTAGGGCTCGAACTTGTCGAACCTTTGCAAGACCAGCAAACCAAATCCTAACGACCTCCCATGGTGGAAGAGAAGAAAGATGAGGGGGCAGGAAATCCTTTTAAAATATTTCTCGAAGAAGCCCTCGAGTGAAAGAGGAATGTGATTATGGAAAAAATTTCCCAAATCCTTTAGTGGCTACCCAAGGGCGACACATCTTCTTCCAGCAGCTACTCTGGAAGCACCACACCCTATAAGGTACAAGTTAACTTTAAAATCCCCATATTTGAAGGTAATATAGATGCGAAAGTCATAGATAAATGGTTAAATCTACTAGAAGGATATTTTTATGTTCATGGCTTTTCTAACTGGGAAAGGATTACTTTTTCAGTTCTCAAAGTGGCCCTCCACATTAAGGATTGGTGGGAGACCTACTGTGAGAAGGATGAAAGTACACCCACATTATTTTAAGCTGCAAACACTTGGAATTCATTTCGGGATGCCATGAAGGAGTGGTACTATCTCTTTGGGAGCTATGAGGATAAATACATAAAGTGGACCACACTGCTGCAGGGAAGGTACCAAGACGTGCTAGAGTTTGGCAATGTTTTCCATACCCTTCACGTGAAGTTGGGTATCAAGGATTCTAAGTGACATTTGGTACTCAAGTATGAAGACTTCCTACATAGGTACATCCAGGACGAGATGGAGTTCATGGACATCTCCTCGCTCAGCATGACGTACCGATAAATTGTAAAGACTGAGTAGAAGTTTAAACAGAAGAAGTGAGACTTTGGATCTATGAATCCAAAGCAAGGGAAAGGTGACCCCAAACCATAGAGAAAAGGACAAAGCCAAGGTGGGGTGACCAAGGACAACTAGCCGAAGCCGCAAGCAAAGAACAACACCACGAAGAAAAAGAATGACATGGGAAAATGGTGTGAGTTCTTGTTGTGGCCACCAACAACCCCCCTCTTTGTTTTGTATTAGCAATAACACCAAGCAAATGGGGACCCTTAATAAAAAAATCCAAAAAACATTTTATGAAATTTTTTTTATTCAACTCCTTAAAGCTGTATCGCATCGCGAGAAGAAAATAAAAAGTTTTCTTATGAGCATAATAAACTGCGAAGAAGCGACGTGAAATTCATCGCGTCGCATACATTATGAAGCGCTCTTAATTGAAAAATCTTAAAAAATCTCTGACGGCCGATATGCGACATCGCATATCACAACATCACGTAAGCAGCACACAATGATTGAATGACTAAGCGCGATCTGCCATCTGCGATGCTGCGATCTGCGATGCTGCGATCTGCGATGCTGCGATCTGCGATGCTGCGATCTGTGATGCTGCGATCTGCGATGAATGCGATTTGCGATAAATACGATCATGAATTTCTGCGATGACACATCTTGACGACACGATCCGTGATGCTGCGATGCGAGTCGCAGAAATCACCCATCTCAAATTTTCCTCGGCGCAGTATTCAAGGAAAGCTGTCCGTAAACTAAAATTGGGCGCGCGCCTTAAAAGAAATTAATGAATGTACGCCAAAGTATTCAAGAAGGACAGTTTTGTGTTTTTCGAAGAGTCAGTTCACTATGGGTGTCATGATTTTATGCATTCATAAGAGCTTAAAGCTTTCATATCAATCTTTATTATCATTACTCTTTTCCTTTGCGTAAACTGTAAGACAGGAAATAACATGAAACAATGTGCAGGAAACATCTAAGGAAAAGGGGAAAGCATCAATGCTCAGAGAACAGAGAAGAGATCCCTTCATAAACGGATGCCACATGCAACAGGACCACAAATTCCAGAGTATCACTCAATAGATGCTGATGTCAATAGGCCATCCAACGCTCAGAGTCAAAAGCGCACAAAAACAACATGTCTACAAAAGATCCTGAAGCTTATGCCTGGTAAAGGAAAAAAGGTGCTAAAGAAGGAAAACGCACCAGAAAAGCCCGGAACAAAGAACGAAGGCAGTTTTCGATGCAGAAAATTATTCAGAGAGCAATGTCCCCAACTTATCCAGTCATCCGCAAGGCCGAGAACTGAAATAGCAAAGGTAGAATCCGTTTGAGAAGAATTTGGGTTATTACCAAGTATACACGCAGTGAATACACGCAACCAGAGGAAGATTCTCGAAAATATCTCCTAGTTTACCAGAAAGTGGTGACAGCGCTTGTTATTTCTATTTTCATAGCTCAAACGAAAGTAGAAGGTGACCAGCTGACTCTTCCCAGGCGAATTGTTGCATGCTTGCAACACTAAGGAGCAAATACAGAAATGGTTTGGAATTAGATTCAATTTTTAGAAATAGTTTTGCTTTAGCAGAAGGGCAGTCATTTAAAACCGTATCCTAAATTTATGTAATTAAGTTAATTAGTTAGCAGTATTTAAACCCTTCTCAGGCATTAGGAGAAGGGTCCAGAAATTTGTCAAAAAAATTGTCCTCAGAACATGCACTTTTGCACCCTCGGAGGGGGTTTTGATGAATGAATGGATCAAGGTTTATTAATGTTTGCATCTGATATCTGCTACTGATGTTGCACTTCTGTACTCTTAGTAGATGTTAGAACAAGTAGAGATAAATCGTTGTTGCTTGAAGCTTATGAGTGGAACCAGTCATAAATGGTACTTTTATCTCTTGACCGTTTCTGTTTATATTCTTAAAGTGATATACAGTTTTTAGTTGTTTATATGTTACTGCATGAATGTGTGAGTTACCATTTGGCACTTTTGTACGATGGAGTCATTTATTTATGTTTGATATATGAATAACTTATTATGTGATATGTTGTTCACAATTGTTTTGCCTAACTTTTTATGCAAAGTGGTTTATCTTAATTGATTTCTATTCTTATGATAGCTGAATGATCTTTATTACCAGTTATTGTTTGAAATCTCTTTAGATCGCATAATAGAAGAAATACACCTCGGGTTAGCGTAGATTTGATGTGTTGTTTCTCATTAGATTACAATAGCATAGAGTTAGTTTAAAAGTTTGAATTAAATTAGCTTTAAGTACTCTTAGATTAGCATCATCCAACTCTGCACACACAAACACACCCTTAAATTGGGAAACTGGTCCCATTTTCCCCAGTCGGACCCGCTATACCAAATGGATAAGGAGCTGCCAACCAAGGTCCGGACCGGGTGGATATCCCCCTTGTTGCGACCCGATTTTCGGGGCTTCAACATATTTGGCGCTAGAAGGAGGGCCCGAACTATGAATGGCACCTAAATCAAAATCTAAATACCATTTTGAGAGTAAATCGCCCTCATCAACTCCCCCAACTTCCCCAGTACGTTTAAATCCAGAGTCAGAAGTCGCTCGAGTATTAACCGCTGCTACATACCCTAATATTTCAGACCAATCTACCGTTGAACCCCGTGAAGTTCAAACTCTGATTCGCAAACTCTAGGGATTTTATATTTCTGCACAGAGGTCTGATAAATCTCAAAGCAGCGTGACTTCGTAGTACAATCCTGCTCATCCCCTGACCAGATTAAAGAGTGAAAAATTTGGCATCCAGCCAATTGAATTCCCTCTCCCCACCAGGAAAAGAGCAAGGAAAACACCACAAGAGTCTGACAGTGAGACTCTTTCATCTACGTCGTCCATTTCAACTCCCTCACCGCGAAGTCAGCCACCCATCCATCTTCCACAACCCCTCTTCTTCAATCATCTAAGATCATAATATCTTCATCTTCCCAGCCTCAGGGAACATCCTCTGCACTTTCATTTAATAGCAGCTCAACGATGGCCCAGTCTCCATGGAACAATCCTGGGGCAGTTTTAATGCCTCCACCCCTGAGCCAAATACCGGCCCATCCTGAGAAATGGCTACCCAAATTCAATCCAGAAGAAAGCATGCTAGCTGAAGAGCACATTAACAATTTCATTCTTTCTATCAATCTCAATGGAGTTACCAACAAGGATGCTGTTGTCCAGCTTTTTCCCTATACCATGCAAGGAACAGCCGGGTCATGGTAGTTTTCATTACCTTCCGGGTCTATCACAAGTTGGGACACTTTTCAAAGTCAATTCCTTACCAAGTTTGGTGATGATAGATCAACGACAACGTTAATCAATGACATATCCAATCTTAAAGCCGATGCTAGAGAACCCATCAAAGATTTCAATTTACGGTTCAATAAAATCCTCAACAAAATTCCCACTGCTTCCCAACCCAGCGAAGAAGTGCGATGTGAATGGTATATTACGGCCTTACCATCAAACTTAGCAATCTTCATGGATAGGGAAAATAAAACAATCTTAGTTGAAAACCTGACAGAGGCGATAGCAGTAGAGAAACGCGTAGTAGCCCTGGAAAAGAGATCTGCAATAGAGGAACGCAAATCTAAAAAAGTCACGTTCAAGGAAGACTCCAAGAAGAAACAAACGAAAGACCCTTTCGATTTGGAAGGATTGAAAAAAGTATTAAAGACCATGTCCAATGAGATGATTGACATAAAAAAACAAGTAGCAGAAACTTCTTCAAAAAATCCCTACAAAGCTTTTAAAACAGGCCCTTCAATGGATGTGAAACCACCCAATGCTATCTCAAATGTCGAATCCGAAGAAGAGGAAGAAGAAGAGAGTACCACTGAACGGCAAACTGATGACGAAGAAGTTGTGGAACTACAAGGAATGTGGGATTTAATCCTCCCACAAGAAGAAGATCAAGAAGCATTTCTGGTTAGCACACGAAGCAAAAATCAACTTGATCCTCCCCAAACTACCCCTAAGCAGAAAGTCGCAAACCCTGCAGCAAAAGATAAAGTCGCAACAAAGAAAATGACTGCTAAAGTGACTCAATCTAGCCCAGTCCAACCAGATCAAACACCTCCATCAAGAACACTAATAGTGTCGGATGAAATGGAATACAATATTATTGATGACATGAAAAAGACTAGGGCTAATATCACCCTTTAAGAATTGAGCAAATTGAAACATCAATAGAAGATAATGATGAAAGAATTACATGCCGTGCCTACTACATCTTTGCCTACAGCTGTAGCTTCCCAGAACATGGGAAGACCTCCAACCAACACGATGAATAAGATTGATCCAAATGACATCGCCTTGATTGGAGGAAGATCAAGGTCTCACACTCCCACTTTTCTTCTCACTTATGAAATTTTCAATAAAAATGTGCACAATTGTTTGGTAGATTCTGGTGCTTCAACGAATATTTTACCCAGATCAATATGTGCCAAGTTGAATGTTCAACCACAAAAATCTGCAGTGCGCATAGTTCAGCTTGATCGATCTCAAGTCGAAGTGATTGGTGAACTTAATCATGTAACCATAAGATTGTCGTCCGACCCAAAGGTATGTCAGGTTATTGACATTCTAGTAGCTGATATCCCAGAATTCTATGGCTTGATTCTTAGCAGGGATTGGTCCGAAAAACTCCATGGATACTTCTCAACCGACTGGTCGCACATGTGGTTACCCTACAATGGTAAACCGAATCAAATAAAGGTTGAACGAGAGGTACACCAGAAGTACACAGTAACGGAATTGGAGGGAGAAAATGAAGCAATAGCATATAATAGCAGTATCATAGGCAATTACTCAGTAGATTCTTTCCTCGGCAATTTCAATGCTCATACATCACCCTACTTAGAAAATTCAGTTTTGTCCCAATGTTATAGACATTTTTGTGTCTTACAGCATGAAGCATGAAATGTCCATAATCTAAGGGATCCAAAGTCCCTAAACATGTTGTTCCTACCCCTAGAGGAACAAGGCCAGCAAACCACAGCAGTGAATAAAAGTTCTCCACCTGAAAACACTCAAAAACAGGCTAATTCTGGATCATGTCAACTGCTCCACTGAGCATCTGCGCTGAATGTCAACTGCTCCACTGTGTACCTGCGCTGAATGTCAACTGCAAAGAAGGCTACCTGCGCTGGGCGAGTTTGGACAAGTGGCACAGTCATTCCTCAAGGTGTCAATGCCCAGGAAGCTTCCAAAATGACACTTGGATTAGGGAATTCAACTGGTGATGAGTAAGAGGGTCTAGATCTCCAAGTGGAAGCAAGAACCTCCAAGTGGACTCAAGAACTGAACAATAACTGAAGTGAGAGAGGACACTAGTCAGCTTCATGCCAGCCTCAAGCTGACTCATCCTTTCTCCAGAACTCCTATATATAGAGCTCTCTCATGAGGTCTAAGGAGGCTGGAATCTTGTGAATGTAAGGAAGTGTTGTTGGTTTGAATATAGAACTATTGGGTGATTTGCTTTGAAGGAGGTGAAGAGGAGATTTATTTCTGCTGGGAGGTGATGCTGGATTGGACCTTTTATGGTTGTATTACTTCCTGAACTTTACTTCTTCCATTAATAAAGCATTTGAGGTTCTTCTATATGCATGTGTCTCAATGGTGTATTTTTATACTTGTGTATTTGATTTATTCTAATCCTTGAATCAGTTATGAATGTATGCTTCTTGTAGTTTCCCTCTCTTTCCATTTTGCAGGATCTTGGTGTAGGTGGGCCAGTGAAAGAGCAAGGAGCTGGGAGCAAACAACAAAGAGAGAAGATTGGATCAATCATTAGTGGAAGACATCGGTTAGTGGATCTCTTTCTCCCCTCTCTTACATCTCATAAAGAAGTAATCTCGAATAGCTTTGCTTTGATTGTTGCTGAGGTACTATCACCCTTAGAGTGGGATAGGGTCATTCCGTATTGGATACTTTTCCCAACAACAAATTGGTGACTCCGCTGGGGAACGTATCTTGTTGGTTGTCTGTGTTTTTGCTATTCATTTCATAAACACAGGGAGTACCGAATCGAACTGCATTTGGATCTTTCAAATGCAAAGTAGAGGGTAGCTACTCTAGCTCAGTTTCTGGGCATGTTTATGATTTGAAGAGCTGATCCACAAGGACTCTGAATAGCTCTTAGTGATAGCTTTTCATCCTCTTTTTCATCCCTTAGTGTGTACTTGATTGATAGCTTCTGATTTGGCCAAAAACTGTGAATTTTTGAGCAATCTATAACCCGGAAACTGAGAAAAACGAAAGTTTATCTCTTCATTGCAGGCACTGTGAAGGCAGTCTGCATTTCATCGCAGGTCCCGAAGGGGCTACCTGCGCTGAATGTCAAACTGACAGTGTACTACCTCCGTTGAACCAGTTTTGCCTTATGCTACTGGGGTTCCCTGCTGTTTATTGCCCTGTTTTCATCCTTGTTTTTGCAGCCTATTGTCAGTCAATGTGCCTATCTGAAACCAACTTTCCTTGCCACTATTCCGCCTCAGTTGTAGAAATAAATTGTATTTGTTCTTTGTGTATTTCTTATATCATTTGCAGTTTCCCATAACGAAAGTGAACTAGTCTTGCTGTGGCCTCTTAGATCTAGACCTGTGATAAGTGTCGTTCTGATCTTAAGAGTTAGTTTGTTTGCTGTTCATAGCTGATTGAGCTTTTGCTTTCGTCATATGGTTTGAATTTATATATTTCTAGTGTCGAAACAAGTAAATCTTAAGGTGTCTTTTGATTTTGGACAAGCTTGTTTGCTTTCACTTGAAATTGAATTCAAAGTTATACAACAGCTTTCTTTTTGTATTACATCAACATTAAGAAAGAGAAAAGAAATACTTGCATTGTGCATGTGCATTGTGACAGTTTGCATGTTGATTTAGGGAAAAGTGCATTAGTGTGTGCTCTATGATCTGTGTGAAAAGATGATGTCTTTCTTTTCCCTCAGTAGTTAAGATTTTCAAAGTTGAAAGATTCAAAAGCTTGCTTATCATCTTAGACTGCATTTAGGAAGTTGTATTATACATCTCGTGGTGATCCATAAAGGAAAACTGCTAAACAAGATCAACCTTAAAATAAATTGAATTTACATAACAACGCATTGAAACATAACGCATGTTGGAAATAATACTGAGAGGGGGGGGGGTGAATCAGTATTATCAGATCAATCAAACTTTTTCAATTTCATGCTCAGAAACATATACGCTACTTCAATTAAGTAAACCCGCGTGTACACGCTATTGTGTCTAATGAAACTCGCGTATATCTAGAGATCTTATAATTCAGTTAGCTTAATCTTCAGTAAATGCATCAGATCATTATTAAGCATATTAACAGTAAACGGGTGTAGAATAACAGAACAGAACATCACACAAGAGCCACACACATGAACACCATGATATAAGGTGGAAACCCAATGTGGGTGAAAACCACCTGCTGCAATTCGTCTCTTTCTTCTTTAATAAGAAACTTCTTTTACAATGCACTGGTGCAGTCATTTACCAGCACGCAGGCTGCAACCTGCAGAGGGCTACAACCCTCATAGCTCTTGTACTAGCCGATCCATTTACTAGTACGTAGGTACCAACCCTACAGAAGGCTACAACCTTCATAGCTCTTGTACTAGCCGATCCATTTACTAGTACGTAGGTGCCAACCCTATAATCTTCCTGGGACCACGTTTCATACATTTTCATACTGGATCCATGAAACAATCACCATTGTAGAACAACCTGCATCATCAATCACTGAAACACCCAATTCTGAATCACTGTAACCCTGTCAACAACAACCAGACAACATAACAACAACCAGATCCAACTTCATCTTCAAATATCATACTTCACATTGTATACGCTACTTGGATGAACCCAACCTGCGTGTATACGCTCTTTTACCAAAGCCAACCCGCATACAGATCTGCAAATTCTAACTCATAACTCTGCAGCTATATCAGACATCAAAACATACCCAGATCATAATAATAAACATGCGTCAGTAGATCTGATCTATCCACAGGCAAACCATATGAAGATAATCATTCCAAGCCTTGAGATCTCGTTCCATCATTCATCATCCTCCACATGAGTGAAACCTTGGTTCAGATCACCAACCCATAACCAGCACTTGGATCACACACTTTCTCAGATCTTCATCACTCACACTTACCCACTTTGGCCTAGTGATCTTCTCCTTATATAGCCTTAGGCCTTGCTCAATACCAAGAGCCAAAACCATAGTAACACAATACCATCAACCTCGAAACTAGGGATCGACACGTCCGTCGAGACACCATGGTCCAAAACCATAGGCACAACTTCCAAGGACTAACTGCCACTGACCAAAGGTACGTTTTCACATGTACGCGCTTTTACTGAAGCCAACCTGCGTGTACACGCTGATTCTCCTTGCTGAACCTGCGTATATCTCTTTCTTGTCCTGCTGTACTGAGATCTGTCCACTAGTTAAGTTGCCATCACCTGTACCAGTCTCTGAGCACCTGTACCAACCTCTGAGTGAGTTGCCATCAAGGACAACACTTGAATCATAATGCCAACAATCTCCCCCTTTGGACTTGATGGCAACCACCACACCAAGTCACTCTCCCCCTTTGACATCAAGGGCAAAGGGTGGACCAAGATATTCTCTTCTTTGGTATACCTTCTGCTGTCCATACTGCTGTCCATACTCCCCCTGAGTACATGCTGAAATCTCCAAATGTGCTCCCCCTTGTGTATGCCAAAGTGTACCAATCTATCCATCCTGCTCTTGCTGAATTGTGCTGTTCATGCTCCCCTTGACTGTAGGCAAGATCTGCAAAAGATGTTCTTCAAGAAGAACAAAGACTTATACATTATAGAAGACCTTCCTATCACCAAAGACTCAATACATACATTCATCGCCCAAACTGGTGGGGATATACCAATATTGACTCATCCACCTAACCATGTGGAGATACACTAAGAGTTTACTCATGATAAGACATGAACATTACATCATTCATCCCAGGCATAGTGGGGAAACCAACATAGGCCGTTACATGACCTTGACACCATAAAAGAGATATCACAACAGAGATACATGCTGAAGTTTCTGAATGGGCTCCAAGTTGTATTAATCCATCCATGCTCCCCCTGAGTAGATGCAAGTTCTAGAACCAGCATTTCATTCAAGACCATGACTATCATTCATCATATATGATCTGTACCATCAGCCTGCTATGCCATTCCTTTGATCAAACAACAAGATGTATCATTTAGCTTCATAGACTTTATAAACAACTTCTAACCATAATGCCAACAATGCATTATTTGAAGTATATGCTCCCCCTGAGCCTGTGCCATCTGTAGTTAGATCTGGTCATGCATACATCAGTAATAAGCATCAAGATCTCATCATCAAGTTAGGATTAAACGCATCTTACAAGTATCAAAACATTTCCAAACATCCTCAGCAGACTGTAACTGTTAACCAATAGAGCATATACTGGACTGGATCATATCAGACCCCTTTTCTGAGTCTGTCCCCACTGCTTTTTCACAAACTGACATATACGCGACTTTTCAGTGTGAAACTCGCGTATATACGCGGCTTTACTTCATGAAACTTGCGTATGATAATTAGAACACTGAAGTTTTACATCTTCAGCTCCCCTTGAGTCTGTTATGTCTGTGCTGTGCTGAGTACCCTGTGCTGTGCCACATCTTTCTGGCTGAACTTCCTTCTTCTTCCATATCTTCAAGCATGTTGATGATTTCTTCTTATCATGAGCTTTGTTCCTGCAATCTCTTGCTTTATGTCCAAACTTGTTACATGCATAGCATCTTACATGTTTCATATTCCTCTTATAGCAATCAGCAGCTTTGTGGCCAAATATATTGCAAGAAAAGCAATATCCATTAAAGTACCTTGAATGTGATGATCTTTCTGTATGATGGTCTTGAAACCTTCTTCTTCTACATATGGCTGCAACATGTCCAAGATTATGACATACATAACATTCAACATTATTCATGGGAGGAGTAAAAGATTTTCTTTGAGGAGTCTCTTTCCTTGATTGTTGATGAGGTTGACCTTTCATCTCCTTGTAGAGCCTTTCAGATTTTGCATTAGAGATTCTTGTCTTACTTTGTGAAACAGATTCACCTTCAATAGACTCATGAAAACCAAGACCAGTTTTGATAGCAGGGGACCTTTGACTACTAAGAATATCATCCAAGATCTTAGTACTATCTTGAAATCGTAATAGTTTATCCTTTTCTTCTAATTTACTTTTCAAGATATTTACCTCAACTTGATGTTGTTCTTCTTTGTCTAGACATTGCTTCTTCAAGGTCTCTTCAGCTTTCCTTCCTTCATCCAACTGATGTCTTAGTTTGAGGATCTCGTTTTCTTGCTCTTTATTCAGTGCTAGCAGCATTTCTCGAATTCTGGAGGCACATTCCAACAGATCTTCTAATTTGATGATTTCTTCTTTGAGGGCATTCTCCTTTTTGCTAGGTAGATCTTGTTGATCTATGGTTTGATCTGATGCTTCATTTGTTTGTCCATCTTCATTCTGAGGTGATTCAGGATCTGAATTCAACGGCAGGTTGTCATTGTTCCTTTGAGCTGTCTTCTTCTTCTGACGTGCTTTCTTCCCCATTGTTCTACGAATCTCCTTCAAGCGATCAAGCTTCTCTGAAGGACCTGCTCTGATACCAATTGTTGGAAATAATACTGAGAGGGGGGGGGTGAATCAGTATTATCAGATCAATCAAACTTTTTCAATTTCATGCTCAGAAACATATACGCTACTTCAATTAAGTAAACCCGCGTGTACACGCTACTGTGTCTAATGAAACTCGCGTATATCCAGAGATCTTATAATTCAGTTAGCTTAATCTTCAGTAAATGCATCAGATCATTATTAAGCATATTAACAGTAAACGGGTGTAGAATAACAGAACAGAACATCACACAAGAGCCACACACATGAACACCATGATATAAGGTGGAAACCCAATGTGGGTGAAAACCACCTGCTGCAATTCGTCTCTTTCTTCTTTAATAAGAAACTTCTTTTACAATGCACTGGTGCAGTCATTTACCAGCACGCAGGCTGCAACCTGCAGAGGGCTACAACCCTCATAGCTCTTGTACTAGCCGATCCATTTACTAGTACGTAGGTACCAACCCTACAGAAGGCTACAACCTTCATAGCTCTTGTACTAGCCGATCCATTTACTAGTACGTAGGTGCCAACCCTACAATCTTCCCGGGACCACGTTTCATACATTTTCATACTGGATCCATGAAACAATCACCATTGTAGAACAACCTGCATCATCAATCACTGAAACACCCAATTCTGAATCACTGTAACCCTGTCAACAACAACCAGACAACATAACAACAACCAGATCCAACTTCATCTTCAAATATCATACTTCACATTGTATACGCTACTTGGATGAACCCAACCTGCGTGTATACGCTCTTTTACCAAAGCCAACCCGCGTACAGATCTGCAAATTCTAACTTATAACTCTGCAGCTATATCAGACATCAAAACATACCCAGATCATAATAATAAACATGCGTCAGTAGATCTGATCTATCCACAGGCAAACCATATGAAGATAATCATTCCAAGCCTTGAGATCTCGTTCCATCATTCATCATCCTCCACATGAGTGAAACCTTGGTTCAGATCACCAACCCATAACCAGCACTTGGATCACACACTTTCTCAGATCTTCATCACTCACACTTACCCACTTTGGCCTAGTGATCTTCTCCTTATATAGCCTTAGGCCTTGCTCAATACCAAGAGCCAAAACCATAGTAACACAATACCATCAACCTCGAAACTAGGGATCGACACGTCCGTCGAGACACCATGGTCCAAAACCATAGGCACAACTTCCAAGGACTAACTGCCACTGACCAAAGGTACGTTTTCACATGTACGCGCTTTTACTGAAGCCAACCTGCGTGTACACGCTGATTCTCCTTGCTGAACCTGCGTATATCTCTTTCTTGTCCTGCTGTACTGAGATCTGTCCACTAGTTAAGTTGCCATCACCTGTACCAGTCTCTGAGCACCTGTACCAACCTCTGAGTGAGTTGCCATCAAGGACAACACTTGAATCATAATGCCAACAACGCAAACACATAGAGGTCTAAGCTAGAGACGTGTTCCAGCGTCGTTAAACGTGATATCTTAGCGTTGAGTGGTTGGGTGATTCCTCCACGGTGAAGCGATAAGTATCAATACAGACTTGTGCTCCCACGTACCATCGCGTATATTTTGGGAGACCCCTATAGGAACAAAGCCTTTATCCATAGGAAGCCGTGTCGGCCGCCCTACTGATCGCAATGCAGTGAACACAACATTCACGAAGATCGACCACTCGTACCGTAAAACGTTTTCTGTGGCTTTGCGAAAAGTTTGGCACACCCTCTGCCTAGAACTCCAGAGTAGTTTCTTTTGGCCTTTTTCAAACTCTATAACTAAAAAAGTCCATCCGAGCATTTGTCACTTCGGGCTCGTTTAAACATCGAAGGAGACTAGAGTCATCTTTAGCTTTTTCTCGACTCTTAAAAAGTGGAAAAGCAAGTTGTGTCTAAAGCGTCGTTATAAAATTTATTTTAAACATAACATAATCACCACCTATTCCTGCATTGATCTGTAGGTTGAGAACATGGAACGCCCCAACCAAGGAATTCCACATGATGGAAATCCTAGTCCTTTCTCCTCTTGGAGAGAAGTTGGTGCGCCCCACATGGCCACATTGTCGCTTCCAGGACTGACAATTGGCCTGCCAATTTGGCTATTCTCAACCAATGTAGTTCAGAACACCATGGTTCCTGAACAGTCGAATCAACAGTTAGATCAGTCTAGAGCTGCCCACCAGCCTTCTACTTCCTATAACTCTTCCTCCAATCCTTCATCTTCGCAAGGTAGAGCCGGTAAAAGCCAAGCTCCCATGGAGAAGAAGGAGAAGAAGAAGAGAGAAAAGAAGAAGAAGGAGCCTAAGGCGACTGGGGGCAAGCAAAAGGCATCTGACAAAAATCCACACACAGCACAGACCGGGCCTAAATCATCATGTGTCATATGTAGAGGAGACCACTTCCATAGAGATTGTCCCTGTATTCCCCGGATACTAAGGGACTGGTCCCCTCGTTTGCACAGTTCGGGAGCATCAACCTCTGATAGCCATGTTGAATGCTTACCGTCAACTAGCGAAAGTGAAGGTTCAAGACAAAGAAGGGGAGCAAGATTCCCCTGCAGATTGTGTTAAGGCGATCACACCATCCACCGCTGTCCCTTCTTAGATGAAGCGAAGAGAGTTTTGGAAGATCGTCCGGTTTCACCGTTGAGACTTCCTCCTGGATACAAAAAACTCGTGCCAAGTCCTTCGTTGGTTGAAAATACGGCTGGCCCACTCAAGTGGTAAGCTGAAGCTTTAGTCATTGAAAATGAACCTACTGAATCTAGACCGGACGAAAGTCCAAAGGTCGAAATGGCAGTTGACCCGGTTCTTCCTTCAGAAGTTTCATCATCAAATGACACCGTCACTAAAGATTCATCTTCAAATGACACCCTCACCGAAGAGAATAAGGATGACACCGTCCAGATTCTTTTCATCAACACAGACTCTGATGAGCGTCAGGGCAATGCGCCCATTCCTTTATCGCATGAAGGAACATCGTGAGGGTCATATCCGGTCGTGTATTCGGTCCCACTGCCAAGCAACCTGGTTGTATCCTTTGATTGGAATCAACTAGGCAGACCTCGGTTTCCAGCCAGTGTACCATTCAAAATCATAGTCCAAATTTATAGAATGGTAATGACTAGCACTATCATTGATGAAGGGGCATCTGTGAGTATCCTTTCCTCTATTGCTTGGAAAGCACTGGGTTCCCCGGCGCTTTTGCCTGAGATAAGAAATCTCTCGGGTTTTGATAAAGGAACCAGTCGACCATTAGGGATCCTCCCCAATGTGCCTGTTACATTAAAAGGGAAGACCGTTCATATGAACGTGATGGTCGTTCAAGGACCCTTGGATTATAACCTACTCCTTGGACGAGACTATATATATTGCATGGGAGCAATAGTCTCCTCACTCTTTAGAGTAATGTGTTTTCCACACGAAGGAAGAATGGTCAAGCTCGTAGACAAACTTTCATTTACGGGATCACGCATCGCAAATAGTCACATACCAACCCTGAATGGTCTATTCAATCAAGAAATGTCTCCACCCCCAGCCCTCCTTCCCGATGAGTGCGAGTGATTCGGAAAGATGGGACTGGAACCCAGGGGGCATGCATCCTGGTCTGCTTCGGGCAGAAAAAACCCTGGGTGTAAGGTAGAATTTCCGCGAGAGAATATGACTAGTCCGTACCCCGTCCGTGGATGGAAGAGGGGTTGTTCTAGAATAGGATTCGTTTGTCAAGGTTACGTGTTTGACAAAGGTCATTCACCATTGTCTACTTCAGTAGACAGTTTCAAGGAAATGTTTTCGTTTGAAGAAGTTAACAAAACAATCTTTGGGTAACCAGAAAGAGGCAAGCCTCACCCTTTAAAACAAATGTTTTGATGGATAAGTAGGGGCAGCCTTGAAATTGTATTTTATACCTGGGGGCATGCAAACCTTTTGGAGTGCAAGCAAAGAGTGGTTATTTATCTGTTTTTTGGGATTAGCCGTTTCCGAACTAGCATAAAGAAAGGATGAGAGGGAGCATAGCTTTGGTAAGGCGCGAGCTCTATAAAAAATGGGATCTTTCAGGAGACATTCTTATCTTATGACTGGTGTAATCGAGCAGTTTTAGCATAAAGTTCATGCTCGTTAAAAAATAAATGCAAGATTCGAGCAGTTTTAACGCGGAATTTATGCTCGTTAAAAAATAGAAAAGCGATTGTGAGCAAGAGTTTCCTCCGGAGTTCAAGCTCATTAAAAAATGAACCTACCCCGGTAAATAACCACTGTGATCGTAAATTTATTAGCCATAAAAAGCCTTGGTCGTGTTTGCACCTGCCACCTCCATTCCATTTGGCCAATTGTTCACCTCCATATGATTGTTTACCTATTTTGAGGAACAACTGCGAAGAGTGATTTCACCTAGCCATCCTTGTGACACTGCCGTGATTGGAAAATTCCAACCTGTACCTGGAATCTGCTGCTATCCCTGTTTATCACTCGTTCCTCAAAAGACGAGTCTTCTTTAACCTCTTTTCAACTGACTCGCAAAATATGAAAAGTTTTCCGCGTTTTGGCCTTCCAGCTCGTTAAAATGACCGGAAGAGCTATCCCTCCTCTAGATTTTAATCTTTTTGGACTTGAGGGATTATTGCACAAAAAGGTCGAGCGCTTGTTTTATTCTGCTCGTTAAAGTTATCGAAAACTCATCCCTTTCGTATTGTTTTATACTTTTTCGGACTTAAGGGATTAGATGACGAAAAAGGAATTTTGGAGTTAACTTTCCGTGCCTTTTCAGACTCTCTAAAAATGAAAAGGACCGAGTTTTCCTTGTCGTTAGACTCGTTAAAATAATTAAATAGCGACAAACTTGTCTTTAGACGAGAACGAGTTTCCCTATCGCTAGGCTCGTTAAAACATAGCGATGGGCTTGCCCGAAGGGCAGGTTATAGAACAAGCATATGTTATCCTCCTCAAGCTTGACAAAAATAAAGAGGTACTGGTCAAAAATGACTGGGGAAAAATTGGGAGAACCTCAAAGCTTTAATGGTAGCAAGTCGCTCTTGAACATGACACTTTTCCTCCGTACCACATCGGGTTGGGTTGTTTCATTCACCGGTCTCATCACCATGGTCTCGCTAAACCATCCACATTTGGGGTAATGCTACCGATCCATCGCATCAGTGTCGTTATATGTTCAAGAGATGTCGTTCAGAAAGAGTCAACTGTGTCCCATCCACTGCCATACATTATCCTTCATCCATCCATGATCGCCACCCTGAATCATATTTCACAGATTGTTTTCACCTCCATTAAAATCATTAGCTCCGTTCCGTGTCACTGATGTGGGATTCATTAAGGCCCTCCTTTGACAGATCGCTTCTTGTCGACTTCAGCTCATTATCCAAGAAGTTGATCTAGGAACAACCCCCCTCAGTACTTTGAAGCTTGCATGCCTCAATGGCAATTTTCTCACTTCCGGCGATAGGTATACATCAATGACCTTCGACCAGAAGATTTTGCGTGGTGTTCGACGCCAAGTCCTATATTCACACCACATGAATTGTACTGCAGTACCTTGAGGGTCATTATCATTATCGGTGATTCCTCTCGCGCTTGTTAACGGTTTACATTATTGACCGGTAATCAAGCGATGTCTTTCCATGTTCAACTTCAGCGCGATTCTCACATGGATCGACTTGTACTTAGAGTGAAGATAGAACGAGTTTGAAGACCCTGGATCTAGTTTCATCCATCCGCACTGCGATATATATTCAGGAAATATAAAGACATTTGATATGTACATCATTACAGCAGATGATCATCCTACTCAAAGGATGATAATTTCAACAGAGAATTATCAGTCTACCATCACACTATCGTCTGTTATATGTACCAAAATGAATTTAAAGCTGAGCATGGGAATGCCCGGCTCAGCTAGATCATGAAAGCAGAATGAAAAATAATGTATTGTATTGTATTTTATTACAGGTCACCTCTCAGCGATTGAATGAACTTCGGATCCTCCTGATAAAGCATTTCACCTGATAAACGACCTCATACTTTAGGGGGCAACTGTTATAGACATTTTTGTTCCTTACAGCATGAAGCATGAAATGTCCATAATCTAAGGGATCCAAAGTCCCTAAACATGTTGTTCCTACCCCTAGAGGAACAAGGTCAGCAAACCACAGCACTGAATAACAGTTCTCCACCTGAAAACACTCAAAAACAGGCTAATTCTAGATCATGTCAACTGCTCCACTGAGCATTTGCGCTGAATGTCAACTGCTCCACTGTGTACCTGCGCTGAATGTCAACTGCAAAGAAGGCTACCTACGCTGGGCGAGTTTGGACAAGTGGCACAGTCATTCCTCAAGGTGTCAATGCCCAGGAAGCTTCCAAAATGACACTTGGATCAGGGAATTCGACTGGTGATGAGTAAGAGGGTCTAGATCTCCAAGTGGAAGCAAGAACCTCCAAGTGGACTCAAGAACTGAAGAATAACTGAAGTGAGAGAGGACACTAGTCAGCTTCATGCCAGCCTCAAGCTGACTCATCCTTTCTCCAAAACTCCTATATATAGAGCTCTCTCATGAGGTCTAAGGAGGCTGGAATCTTGTGAATGTAAGGAAGTGCTGTTGGTTTGAGTATAGAACTATTGGGTGATTTGCTTTGAAGGAGGTGAAGAGGAGATTTCTTTCTGCTGGGAGGTGATGCTGGATTGGACCTTTTATGGTTGTATTACTTCCTGAACTTTACTTCTTCCATTAATAAAGCATTTGAGGTTCTTCTATATGCATGTGTCTCAATGGTGTATTGTTATACTTGTGTATTTGATTTATTCTAATCCTTGAATCAATTATGAATGTATGCTTCTTGTAGTTTCCCTCTCTTGCCATTTTGCAGGATCTTGGTGTAGCTGGGCCAGTGAAAGAGCAAGGAGCTGGGAGCAAGCAGCAAAGAGAGAAGATTGGATCAATCATTAGCGGAAGACATCGGTTAGTGGATCTCTTTCTCCCCTCTCTTACATCTCATAAAGAAGTAATCTCGAATAGCTTTGCTTTGATTGTTGCTGAGGTACTATCACCCTTAGAGTGGGATAGGGTCATTCCGTGTTGGATACTTTTCCCAACAACACCCAAGTCGAAATTTTTTCCCAAACTGATAATTCAAAGTGTGTCAATTTTGTAGATAAACCTGTAAATACATCTTTGTTTTGGAAATTATATTTTGATGGCTCTAAATCTAACGAAGGAGTAGGAGCAGGATGCGTTCTGATTAGTCCATAAGAAAATAAGACCATGCTTACGTGCAGACTTGAATTCGATTGCACAAACAATACATCAGAATATGAGGCCTTGGTGCAAGGCCTATACAAAGAAATCAGGTTGAACGTCAGGTATCTTCAAGTCTTCGAAGACTCTGAGATTGTCGTCAAACAGGTACGTAACACCATACATTGCCTATCAGGTCATTTGAAACACTATCAATCTTTAGTACAATATTTGACTGAGCATTTCATAGCATTCAATATTTCGTCAATCCCAAGACTCCAAAATGCGAGCACAGACCTTTTAGCTAACGTAGCCTCTAGACTTATTCCCTCTGAGGATTTTAGTCCAGATAGATTCTCAATAGAATTAATATTTAGACCGTCCATCCATGACAATATTACAAATTGGAGAGTATTCAATGACGATCCTAATATTGTAAATTTCCTCACTTCTGAAGGATCCTACTCCAATCAAATAATTGACGAAGACCATCACGATCAACAAACACAACAAGATAGCACTGATAATGTTATACCTATATCATGGGTTGAGGTTGAAGACTTATACGATTTGAAAAGTCGGTTTAAAAGGTCTACGAATTCTAAGCTCTACAGTTCAACTCTGAACTACGAATTAGTAAACCTAGGAACCGATGATAAACCACAAAACGTTAATCTAGGCCATGGCCTAGCCCCTGAAGAAAAACTAGCATATATTGGTCTTTTGAGACAATACAAAAATGTTTTTGCCCGGAATTTGTTGGCATTATGATTCAGGTGTTGTCCTTGATGGCAAACTCATTCAGGTGGTAAATCAAGAAGGACGCAGGAAATATGTTCAGCAAGTGCGTCCCCGCAGGTATACCCTACAGAACCCGCGTCCAGGGATGCAGGCCAGCCGTTCAGGAGGTGCGTCCGCCCAGTGCACTCATTTCAAGGCAGAGAAAAGCACGTGGGGGTTTCTTGTGTGGTATCTAGCCGACGGTTTTGTGTTTCTATGGTGTCGGCTCGTGGTATTGTTCCACGTTTTGGGGAGAAGCTTGCCTATATAAAGCAAAGGAGTTCATTTGGATTTAGCATCATCTTGGTTGAATATCTCTTGGTGAGATCTAGTCCAAATCTATAAGGGCGAATCTTCTAATGGACTACGATCTATATGGCGCATGATCAGATCTGTGGATCTGAGTGTTTGGGTTGGTTCTGAAGTCCTCTTATCTTCTATATCTGAAGGGACGCAGATTCAGTGAAGGGAAAGTGCGCCGGGACGCAGTACAGTAAAGGATCAGGTGCGTCTCTGAAGCGAAGGATGCGGCGCGACTGTGGTATTGGGTGCGTCTCTGAAGCAAAAGACGCGGCGCGATAGTGTTGATGTGTGCGTCGGTCGCAGACAAGCAAAAAGGAACAGTGCGTCTGCACGCAGAACAGCATAAGGTATACTGCGTCCAGTCGCAGGCCACAGAAAGAAAATATGCGTCCCTGTCTTAAGATGATCTGTTGACTGTATATTTCTGTTCATAAGGTGTTCTGGGTTGTTTCTGTAATTACTGATCTGATATCTGTAGTAGACTGTATCTGTTGTATACTTGTTGATCATTTGATTCTTCATGAAAAGAAGTAGGGGGTTGTAGCTCCCTTCCAGGAGAAGTCTGGAAAACGAGAAAGAGTTGTAGCTCTTTGCAGGTTGCAGCCTGCGTGCTGGTAAAGGACTGCACCAGTACAAAATCATTGTAAAAAGAATTTCTTGAAAGAAGATAGAGACATTATTGCAGCAGGTGGTTTTTCTCCCGCATTGGGTTTCCACCTTACATCTTGTGTTCTTTGGTGTGACTGTCTATTTTCTTTATTCATGCTCATTGTTTTATGGTACTGATATGCAAGAATATTTCAAAAGATCAAATAAGGAAGATTTGGTAAATTGCTAGATAATACTGATTCACCCCCCTCTCAGTATTATTTCCAACAATTGGTATCAGAGCAGGTCCTTCAGAACAGCTTGATCGCTTGAAGGTAGATCGTTCATCATGAGCAACTACGAGAGAGAAGCATCAATCAGGCCACCCGTCTTCGATGGGACAAACTTCAATTATTGGAAGGTAAGAGTTACTGCATATCTTCAATCTCTTGGTACAGAAGTTTGGAACATTGTAGAATCAGGCTATGCCTTTCCTTCAGTTACTCCTACAGATCCAGCTGAGAAAAAGCAGTATGAAACAAATGCAAAAGCAGTCAGTACTCTATTAGGAAGTATATCTCAAACAGAGTTCATGAAGGTCATGCACTTCAAATCAGCAAAAGAGATATGGGACAAAATGATCACTAGCTATGAAGGAGATGAACAGGTAAAAGAAGCTAAACTTCAAACTCTCAGGATTCAATATGAGACTCTCAAAATGTATAATGATGAAAGTGTGGCTAATTATTTTCTTCGGGTAGATGAGATTGTTAATTGTATGAAAAATTTGGGTGAAGAAATAAAAGAGACTATAGTAGTTCAAAAGATTCTAAGATCTTTATCTCCCAAGTTTGAATCTAAAGTATCTGCAGTAGAAGAAAAGGAAAATCTCCGTGTTCTCACTATGTCTCAGCTGCATGGAATTCTAACTGCTTATGAAATGAGAAAGGGAGGTCCATCAGACAGAAGGGAAGCTGCTTTTAAAGCATCAGGCAAAGAAGATCACTATGAAGCAAGTCATGTTCCAGAAGAAGAGGAAGAAGAATCAAATTTTGTCAGAAATCTTCAAAGGGGTTCTGGAAGGTTCAGAGGTAAGCTACCTTTCAAATGTTTTGCTTGTGGAAGAGTAGGTCATTATGCTGCAAAATGCTCTTATAAGGATAAAGGAAAGGAACCAGTTAGATGGAACAAGAAACAGGGTACAAATAAGAAAAGCTACTACACCCATGAAGATAGTGATGGCTTATCAAACAGTGATGAAGATGAACAAGGTAACAAATATAGATTGTTAATGGCATTTGAAGATGATGATTATGAGGATGCTGTAGATGTGGATAACCTTTATGATGAAATTACTAGACTCAAGAGATGTATAGAAGAAAAGAACATGATTATTGATACTCTACAATTTCAGATTGATGAAAAGGAAAAACATCTTGAAAAATTAGAAGGTGAAATTGTTGGTCTTAGAAAAGAAATTGAGAAAACAAAAACTATTAATCTCAAGTTTGTCAAAGGATCTGAAACGTTGAATGAGATTATCAGTGTGCAGCGATCTCCTCTAAATAAGACAGGTCTGGGCTATAATGGAGAAACTTCTCAAGCATCCACTTCAAAAAGTTATCTTGATGCAGCGAGAAGAAATGAGCAGGAGCACAAGGAAGATCATCAGGTAAAGCAGGGACAAACGTCAAACAGAAACTATCAGGGGCAATCCAGCTTAAGGGTGAACAAAAGCCACAACCAGCCACAGGTAAAATCTTCTCAATTTGGTTCAAGAATAGATGAAAATAGAAATTACAATCAGTTGGCTGGTAGATTCAATAATCGCAGAAACTTCTTCAATGGACAATGCTTTTCTTGCCATAACTTTGGTCACAAAGCAGCTCAATGTGTTGCGTATAAAACAATCATGACTAGGGAAGCTCAAAAACAAAGAAGTATGACAGGGATTACAAAAAGGACCTATAACAATTTTTCAGCTCTTGAAAATGAAGTTGAATGCTCTATTTGCAATAATTTTGGACATGAAGATTTTGAATGCAGAAGCAGGTTTTCTGAAAGAAAGGTACAAGAACAAAAAGGGGAACAAACCTCAGGCACCAAAACATGGAAAATAAAGGAACCTCAAACAGAAAGATGTGGGATAGCATTCTATGCAGAAGGACAAGAAAATCTATGGTACATTGACAGTGGATGTTCAAAGCATATGACAGGTGATAAAGAAAAACTTGAATCTTATTCTAATTTAGAAAAGGGAAAGAAAGTCTCTTTTGGAAATGATACTCCTGCAACTATAAAAGGAAAAGGTATTGCTCCTTTAAAAGAAGATGTTAAGGCTGGAAATGTTTTGTTTGTTGATGGACTAAAGCATAATCTTCTAAGTGTAAGCCAGATGTGTGATCAAAGAACCGAGGTTATATTCAGATCGAATGGATGTCTTGTTCGTGATCTTGATACAGGTAAAACAGTTCTCAAAGGAAAAAGAACTCCAAATAATCTATACATTTTTGATGAAGAACAACAACAATGCTATCTAAGCAAGGATGAAGAGCACTGGTTATGGCATCGAAGGTTGGGACATCTAAGCTTCTCACAAATAAGGAAAGCTTGCAAATATCAGGCAGTTCGCGATCTTCCAGATATCAAAATTCCTGACAACACCATGTGCAGATCATGTCAGTTTGGAAAACAGACCAGAACTAACTTTCCAGAGAAAGAAGGATCAGCCAGCATGCCTCTTGAGCTAGTACATACAGATGTATGTGGACCATTCAGAAAAAGAACACCTAGAGGAGAGGAATACTTGATATTATTTATTGACGATTTCTCCAGGTTTGTTTGGTTAGGACTTATGAAGCACAAAGATGAAGCTTTCGAAAAATTCAAATCCTTCAAAGCCTTGGCTGAAAATGAATCAGGTCACAAGATTAAGTGCCTCAGATCCGACAGAGGTGGAGAATTTACTTCAAATGAATTTTTCGATTTCTGTGATGAACATGGAATAAGGAGAGAATTTTCTACAGCTAGAACTCCTCAGCAAAATGGAGTAGTGGAAAGAATGAACAGAACAATCCAGCAAATGGCTCGTGCTATGCTTGATGAATCAGGAACTCCTGCAACCTTCTGGGGTGAAGCTGCACATGCGGCAGTTATTATTCTCAACAAGACAAATGTCCGAGTGAACAGCACTCAAACTCCTCATGAGCTCTGGAGTGGTAAAACTCCTTCGGTAAAGCACTTCAAAATCTTTGGGAGCAAATGCTATATCAAGAATACTGAGGAGCAGCTTGGCAAACTTGATCCTAGAGCAGATGAAGGAATTCTTCTTGGCTACTCTCCACATAGCAAAGCATACAAATGCTACAATAAAAGACTTGGCAGAATTGTTGACAGCATTGATGTAGTGGTTGATGAGAAAGGATACATTCCTAGGCAAATACATCGTGAAGACATTGAAGAAGATGAAAGCTACCCTCAAAGACAGAATGATGAAGAAGAAGAACCGCAAGAACAATTTCAAGACGGACCTCACGAAGAAGTAGAAGAAAGAACAAGAATAGAAGAAAAGACTCCATCCAGATATGTTCAAAAGAACCATCCAGAATCTCAGATCATGGGACAAAAAGAAGCAGGTATACAAACTAGAAGAACGGTTGCAGAAGCTTCAAGTTATTTGGCATTACTCTCCTCTACTGAACCACAAAATGTGAAAGAGGCATGCAAAGATGAATGTTGGGTGAAAGCAATGGATGAAGAACTTGAGCAAATCGAAAAGAACAACACTTGGGAGCTGGTTCCTAGACCAAAGGATAAGAATGTTATCGGAACAAAATGGGTTTTCAAAAATAAATTGAATGAAAATGGAGAAGTAATTAGAAACAAAGCCAGACTTGTTTGTAAAGGATATGCACAGCAAGAAGGAATAGACTTTGAAGAAACTTTTGCTCCTGTTGCAAGACTTGAGGCCATCCGAATGTTTCTTGCTCTCTCAAGTTGTCAGAACTTCAAAGTATTTCAGATGGATGTGAAATCAGCCTTTCTGAATGGAGACTTGGATGAAGAAGTGTACATTGAACAGCCAGATGGTTTCATTCTTGGAAACGATCCAAATCTTGTATGCCGATTAAAAAAGGCCCTCTATGGTCTCAAACAAGCTCCAAGGGCTTGGTACTACCGGTTGGACAAATATCTTCATCAACAAGGTTTTTCAAAAGGTTCAGCAGATAGCAATCTTTATATAAAAGTTGAAAATGACAAATTACTAATACTTGTTGTGTATGTAGATGACATTATTTTTGGCAGTAATGAAGAAGCTATGAGTCAAAGCTTTGCCTCGATCATGCAGAAAGAATTTGAGATGTCCTTGTTAGGAGAACTGACATACTTCCTTGGTTTGCAAATCCAACAAAAGAAAGGAGGAATTCTTTTATCTCAAACCAAGTATCTCAAGCAGATTTTGAAGAAATATGGCATGGAAGATGCAAAACCAGTATGTACACCCATGGTCACAGGATGTAGTCTCAGTGCAAATGATGAATCTGCAGCAGTACATCAACCAACCTACAGATCTATGATTGGAAGTCTACTATATTTGACAGGTACCCGACCAGACATCATGCATGCAGTTGGAATAGTTGGAAGGTTTCAGGCAAATCCAAAGGAGACTCATCTTCAAGCAGTGAAGAGAATCTTCAAATATCTTCAAGGGACTCAAAATTATGGCCTATGGTATCCTAGAGATACAGATCTCACTCTTCATGCTTATACAGATGCAGATTGGGCCGGAAGCGTGGATGACAGGAAAAGCACAAGTGGTGGTGCATTCTTTATGGGTCCCAGACTGGTATCTTGGTTCAGCAAGAAACAGAGTTCAATTGCCTTGTCTACAGTTGAAGCGGAATATGTTGCTGCTGCATCTTGTTGCACCCAACTTCTTTGGATGATGCAGACTTTGCAGGATTATCAAATCACTTGTACACCTCCTATTCCTATCTTATGTGACAACACAAGTGCAATCAGCATCTCAAAGAATCCGGTTATGCATTCAAAAACCAAGCACATACCAATCAAGTACCATTTTCTCCGGGAACAAGTACTTGAACAGAAGGTCAAGTTGGAGTATGTTCCTTCTAAGGAACAAGTTGCTGATATTTTCACCAAACCATTGCCCAGGGACACTTTTGAATACCTCAGGCAAAAGCTGGGGGCTGTTGATGCATCATCTCACTGTTGATCATCTTCCTATTGATGGTATAGGCTCAGGGGGAGCACATAATGCATTGTTGGCATTATGGAGAAGGAGATCTTTGAAATAAGCTGCAATATGTCTCTGTCTCCTTCATGATGGATTTCTGGTTACAGATCTGGAGAAGCATGAGCATAGGGGGAGCATACCCTTTGCCCTTGATGTCAAAGGGGGAGAATGATGAAGCTGAAGATTATGTGGAATGATGAAGCTGAAGATTATGTGGTTGCCATCAAGTCCAAAGGGGGAGTTTGTTGGCATTATGATTCAGGTGTTGTCCTTGATGGCAAACTCATTCAGGTGGTAAATCAAGAAGGACGCAGGAAATATGTTCAGCAAGTGCGTCCCCGCAGGTATACCCTACAGAACCCACGTCCAGGGACGCAGGCCAGCCGTTCAGGAGGTGCGTCCGCCCAGTGCACTCATTTCAAGGCAGAGAAAAGCACGTGGGGGTTTCTTGTGTGGTATCTAGCCGACGGTTTTGTGTTTCTATGGTGTCGGCTCGTGGTATTGTTCCACGTTTTGGGGAGAAGCTTGCCTATATAAAGCAAAGGAGTTCATTTGGATTTAGCATCATCTTGGTTGAATATCTCTTGGTGAGATCTAGTCCAAATCTATAAGGGCGAATCTTCTAATGGACTACGATCTATATGGCGCATGATCAGATCTGTGGATCTGAGTGTTTGGGTTGGTTCTGAAGTCCTCTTATCTTCTATATCTGAAGGGACACAGATTCAGTGAAGGGAAAGTGCGCCGGGACGCAGTACAGTAAAGGATCAGGTGCGTCTCTGAAGCGAAGGACGCGGCGCAACTGTGGTATTGGGTGCGTCTCTGAAGCAAAAGACGCGGCGCGATAGTGTTGATGTGTGCGTCGGTCGCAGACAAGCAAAAAGGAACAGTGCGTCTGCACGCAGAACAACAAAAGGTATACTGCGTCCAGTCGCAGGCCACAGAAAGAAAATATGTGTCCCTGTCTTAAGATGATCTGTTGACTGTATATTTCTGTTCATAAGGTGTTCTGGGTTGTTTCTGTAATTACTGATCTGATATCTGTAGTAGACTGTATCTGTTGTATACTTGTTGATCATTTGATTCTTCATGAAAAGAAGTAGGGGGTTGTAGCTCCCTTCCAGGAGAAGTCTGGAAAACGAGAAAGAGTTGTAGCTCTTTGCAGGTTGCAGCCTGCGTGCTGGTAAAGGACTGCACCAGTACAAAATCATTGTAAAAAGAATTTCTTGAAAGAAGATAGAGACATTATTGCAGCAGGTGGTTTTTCTCCCGCATTGGGTTTCCACCTTACATCTTGTGTTCTTTGGTGTGACTGTCTATTTTCTTTATTCATGCTCATTGTTTTATGGTACTGATATGCAAGAATATTTCAAAAGATCAAATAAGGAAGATTTGGTAAATTGCTAGATAATACTGATTCACCCCCCTCTCAGTATTATTTCCAACAGAATTACGATGAGATGAAGACATACGATACTTCTATCATTCAACATACTATCCCTATGATTGACAATGAAAAACCTGTCCAACAGAAACTCAGAAAAATCCACCCCAATTTAGAAAATCAGATAAAAACTGAGCTAAATAAGTTATTAAAAGCCAGAATAATTTTCCCCGTCAGACATTCCCAATGGGTCTCCAATATGGTACCCGTTAGAAAGAAAAAAGAAGATATTAGAATCTACATTGATTTTCGGAATCTCAACAAAGCCTGTCAAAAAGACAATTTTCCCCTCCCACCTATGGAGCAGATATTACAGCCAGTAGCAGGCTCAGAACTAATGTCTTTTTTGGATGGATTTTCAGGATACAATCAAGTGCTGGTACATCCTGATGATCAGTTAAAAACCACATTCTGAACTAAATGGGGCACATACGCATATCGGAAGATGCCATTTGGTTTGATCAATGTCGGCGCTACTTTTCAGAGAGCCATGGACATCGCATTCAAGGGTTTAGTCAATAAATCTGTAGTAATTTATTTGGATGATATAATAGTGTACTCCAAGAAGCGAAGCGGCCATCTCAAAGACTTGAAACAAATCTTTCAACAATGTTTAAGGTATGGAATTTCACTTAACCCAAAGAAATCTTTTTTCGCATTAAGTGAAGGAAAACTTCTAGGATTCATAGTGTCAAAATCTGGTATTCACATTGAGCCTGACAGAATCAAAGAAATTTCTGAAATATCCCTACCTCATAATAAAAAAGCCATGCAATCTTTCCTTGGTCAAATCAATTTCATGAAGAGATTTGTCCCAATTTTTTCACGAATTGTTTCTCCTTCGCAAACCATGATTAAAAAGAATTAAAATTTTAAATAGGGTCAAGATGAGCATGAAGCATTCAACCTGATCAAACAAGCTATCATTAACGCTCTATCTTTAGCAACCCCGAATTTTTCAGAATATTTTATCTTATACACATTTGCCTCAGAGAAATCATATGCCGCGATTCTAACTCAAGCAAATCAAGAGAAAGCAGAAGCTCCAATCGCATTTTTTAGCTCGAATTTACAAGGTGCTGAACTCAACTATTCAGACGTGGAGAAACAGGCATATGCTGTTTTCAAAGCGGTCAAATATTTCAGACCTTTCTTACTTAAAACCCATACTAAGGTCACAGTACCGTTTCCAGCGGTAAGAAATCTTCTAGTACAGAAGGATGTGGGTGAAAAAAGAGCAAATTGGATCACTGCTTTACAAGAATACAAACTTGAGATCAAACCAGAAAGCATTGTAAGAGGTCAAGGCTTCTGCAAAATGTTGGCTGGAGCATCGAAAATTCCTGAAAATTCATCTGAAGAGGTACAAACATATGAGGTAAGCCTAAATGATGCAGAATCATTATATGCTGACACCATTTATTATCTTAAGAACGGGTATGCTCCAGCACACCTGGATCACACCAAGAAAAGAGCTCTGAGATTGAAAGCAAAAAAATATCAGCTCATAAATGATGTTCTGTTTAAAAGGAATTACGATTATGTTATTGTTAGGTGTCTTGAGAAAACTGAAGCCGAAAATGTTTTAGAGGAACTCCACGATGGACCAGTAGGCGGACACTATGCTGGAGATGCTACTACACATAAAATCTTACGTGCAGGATATTATTGGCCCACGTTGTTCAAAGACTCACACAGTTACGTGAGGAAATTCCAAGTCTGCCAAACTACTGTAGGGAGACAAAAGAAACCGTCCATGCCACTACAGCCGGTAAACATCGAGCAACCATTCAGTCAGTGGGGCTTGGACATAATAGGTGAGATCGTTCCTCACTCTTCTAAGCAGCATAGATACATCCTCACGGCAACAGATTATTTTACTAAATGGGTAGAAGCAGTTCCTCTCAAGACAGCTAATTCTGAAAACATCATTGAATTCATAGATCAATTTATAATCACTAGGTTTGGATTGCCAACGGCTTTAATGTTTGATAATGCCTCATACTTTTCTTGGAATGCAATCACTGAGTTTGCACTTAAAAGAGGGTTCAAACCGAAATATTCGGCCAACTACTATCCGCAAGGTAATGGATTAGCTGAGTCAACAAATAAAAACATAATCAGGATTATTAAAAGAACAGTTGACTAGAACCAAAAGAATTGGCACAAGACTTTGGTAAATGCTTTATGGGAAGATAGAATAACGAAGAAAGATTCAATCGGCACTTCTCCCTTTAATTAAGTTTATGGGAAGGAAGTGGTTCTCCCAACTCACTTAGTGATCTCCTCCTTGTCTTTAGTACAATACATCGATGAAGTATCTACTTCCTCACAATTAAGACAAATGGAAATAATTAAGTTAGAAGAACGACGAGAACAAGCTAAGAAAACCCATGCTCATCACCAAGCGCTAATAAAATCCTCTTTTGATTCAAGCATAATGACCATAATTTTTTTTCAGATGGGAGATCTATTTTTGAAATGGGATAAGGCTCATGAAGAAAAGGGCAAACATACAAAATTTCAGAAGATGTGGCTTGGTCCTTTTCAGATTGTAGAAGTCATAGGCCCATCAACGTTTGTGTTGCTGTATTTAGCAGGTAGAAGGGATTCTTTGCCTGTTAATGGACAGATCCTTAAAATATATTTTCCATAGAAGATTATTCTTCTATTTTGTAGGATAGTTTTAGTTTTTTCTTTTCTTTCTTATAAATAAAACCAGTTGTAGATGGTTACTACAGGGGTTCACGAAAAATACACCAATTCTCTATCAGATTTTGATTTTTTTTTGGCTTGTACAAATAGTAAAATTTTTCGAAAAATTTGATCTTTATTATTGACAGATAGAGTTAACTTTAGCCTAGATATGATACTAGTTTCAACTTCAAAAAATTTGATGAAAGCAACCTTTGGCAAAAAATTGTTTTATATCAGCACAATGAAAGGTATCAATAATAAAATAAATATTCTCTGTAAAAAACTGTTGTTTTCAAACTCTATTATTGTCGTCTAGAGCTTTCTTAAGGAAAAACAATGATTTCCTCCCTGCTAAAGAAAATGGCAACATTCAGAGGAACAATCCGAGAAAACACCATATCTCAAAGAATAAGAGGTCTCATCACGAGCCGGCTTATCATGATCACAGATATTATAACTTGCTGACTTTGCGAATACTATCCACCAAAACAGGGCAACGACTCAATATTGTTGCAATCAAAAGACAAGGGGTCTCATCACGAGCCAGCTTGTTCAGCAAAAGTGTAAATCAAGTGAATGACTGTGTCATAATTTGGCCACCAAACCAAGACATTGTTCTTTAGAGAATAAAAAAGGAAAAAAGTGTCAAAATGGGTTTTTCTCTGAAAAGTTGTAAATAGCCTTAAGCAGGATAAAGGATCATTGTTGGGTAACAGGTAACCCTGTTGAGGCTATGGATGCCTGCTGGCAGCAGAGGCTCTACCTACGACAAATGAGCATATTTTAAAAAGCCAGCACACGGAGAAGACCTTATTTTATCTTTAAAATACCAAGTAATGGCTGATGTAAATACAAGGACAAAGCCTGAGGAGGCAAACAATTGGAATAGAAAAAGGGTGGGGAGGCGGCAATGGCAGAGAGGCAAGCGGGAGGCGAGAAATGAAACAGAGGCGAAAGACACACAGAGGTCTTTCAGTCCCAGGATTACATACAGTATACAATGGAGCGGGAGATAATGCCTCCGGGAGGGCCAGAGACCATACCAACACCTGAACAGAGAATACCGAACACCAAGCATGAAACTGCTTGTGTTGAACCCCCTCCTCACCTTTCTTAAACCCTTCAACCCATTCTCAAACCGCGAATGCCATAACTGCTCTCTGTTGACGGACCTGCAACTTGAATGTGGCAATGAATGCCGACTTACGGTGAGCCTCGACCTATATTCCATGGCGGCGAACTGACGGGGGAGAATGTCCTTATACCTGAGGCATCACATTCCTGGCATGTGTCTCCTCACTATCTGCTGGCGTGTCACCCGCATCCGGGGAAAATTTTGTAATTATTACGTAAATAAAAATTTAATTTTTATATTTTACTAAAAATATATTTATATTATTAAGATAATTTTTTTAAAAATATATATAATTAATATATATTGAATCAATAAATTTTTATTAACTCATTAAATTAAAGAAAATAAAATAATTAATAACTATTAAATCAATATATCCTAATTAACACATTAAAATTTTGTAATTATTACATAAATAAAAAATCGATGGGGAACTTTTCAAACAATTTGGTGGGAAATTTTCAAATTTTTCAAATTTCAAGCGCTTCGAACAATTTGGTGTTGAAGCATTTTGGGACACTTTTTCAGCAAACAGATAAACCGTTCGGGGAGTGTCGTGGAACATTAACAGGTGTGGTGCTTCCGCAATAGCCCTTCCACACCATAAGACATGTTTACAAGCTATGCAGTTACAACAATTCCTTCTGCGAGGCCCGATCTTCCATGGATTTTGCAAGGCCCGATCTTCCATGGTTTTTTTTGCCTAAAACAGGTATTTTTTTCTTCATCTCAAAAATTAACTCTTTGAATAAATTATCATCTCCAGTATGTGAAAACGGAAAACATTTCTCCGGTCTCTCCTTGAGAAGGATTACGCTTTTTCCCTGCAGATAAGATAGGTGGTAGAACTGCAGGGCATTGCAATCGACAAATTTTCCTTTAAGTTAGATTGAATACACAAGCAATTGCTCCCAGTAATGGGAAATGTAATGCTCGAGACAATAACAAGGGTCAAACTAATTGACGCGAATTTTAACCTTCAAAACTAGGACACCAGACAACCTGAACTTTAACCCTACTTTCGGAACAGGACACCACGAAGAAGGCATACCGGTCTAGATATTCTCTTTAGTAGTCCATGCCACCCATACCGTCTCTCATACCTGGGATTTCCCTCTTATCCTTCAGAATCACAACAATGATGCACTCTGTTGTGGTTAACAATGAAGGCACACTTGCAACGTCAACTAAAACAACTCTGATCACTTTCAGGGGATCAATAATCCCTGCCTTCACCTTATCAATGTCTTCACCTTAGTCAGCATCGTAGCTAAAGTCAAGATTATATTGCTCAGTAATTTCCCAACAACCACTGCACCTTCCACACCAGCATTTGCAACAATCGTACATGAAAACATCTTCAATCGTATATGCAGTTTGACCTTCCTGAGGCAGAGTTCGTCTTTTTTTCCTGAGGCAGGATTTGGACCCTTTCCTGAAGTAATTTGGGCCTTCACTTCCTTATTTTTATGTGATGCCAATTCATGCAGATCTGTAGACTGAATTATAACATCCTTGACAATATCTTAGAGATCGTTTTCTTTCAAAAACAATGTTACCTTGGCTTTTGATGACACCTATCTGGAGGCACCATCTAATTTTTCCTCAAATCTGAGACTTGATGCTGCCATCTCTGAGATCTATTTTACAAACTTTTCAGATATGAAAATAAAACAACAAAAATATACCCGCAAGAGTGGTTAGTCCTTCAAGCAACAATAATGAAACCCTCTAACTGTTGGTCTTTGATTCTGGTAGTTGATCTATTGTTGTAAACCCTTGAGGATCTCAATTAGAGATGATCCTCTTATACCATGTAAAATTTTTATTATTCAAGAGGACAACTGTCCTGTGTTTCTTTCTCAAATAACTCAGATCTTGAATTACTTTAATAACTGAATAAAATTCTGAACATGCAACAGTCACACATATAACTGGAAAACCTAAACAGTGGACTCATAATAGCTTTTCAAGTACACACATAATTCTGTCCTTCAAATCAGCTTATCATTAATGATCAAAACTTACAAGGACACGTCAAAACTGAGGTTTTCAGCTTCCTGGACACTCAGATCTGCTCTATCTCCTTGCTGGATACTCAAACCCACACTTTACTGAATTGTTGTACAACACTGTTCAATATGGATTCTGATCTGACCTTGGCTACTCTCTTGTGCTTTGAATCTACTCAGCTGATATTTCTCTGATCTTGTCTTTTTGATGTCCAAAAATGTTTGCATACAACTTCTCTCATCTTGTTCTATTTATGCTTTCAGACTCTAATTGAGAAAATTAATCTCCCCTATCTTAGCAACTAATCTCTTTAATCTGAGCAACCACCTTTTCTCAACAATTATGTGTACAACTAAGATTAGATCAAATACAAATCACTAATATTCCAAAAATATCTAGAATATTTCATTTAGATTTTGAAGAGTTAGGAGATCTAGTGAAATTGATCTTTCACTTTTATTTACTAAGTGAAATTACAAGATGGTATTATTTCACAGTTTTACTAGGTGGTCACCAAAAGTTGTCTTGAACCACTTCTCACACATTCACACCTTACATGTGTAAGAAGTTCCTACATGAGTTACACTTATCGACATACCCTGTATACCTTGTACCTAGTTCCAAATCAAAGCAAAGGTCTTAGCAGAATGCCATTTCTCACATGCTGTTGGTCACACTGGCTTCTTTAAGACATATAACAACAAGAGTAATTTCTTTTAGGATGGACTCTAATAAGAGGTGAAAAATATTTGTTGCTTCATTTGAGACTTATTAGAAGAATAAAACAGAGACTGTGAGAATTCCAGGACTAATGTATGCCTTGCCCATTCTGAATAAAAGGTGAGAATCCATTAACATTGTCTTTAGAAGTTTGCCTCAGGCTGGAGGGAAAATCTCCATCTTTGTTATTTCTAGGGTGCTACTGACAACTTCTCACACGTTGTTGAACTATTCATGCCACATGTTTATAGCCTTCATGGATTTAAGAAAAATCAGTTTGGAGTTACAAGAGCCAACTAGGTTTAAAAAGAAATTCAAGGCTGAATGGAAACTTTAGGGTAACAAAAATTAGTGGTATTAATTTGAAATTTTAACAAAATAAAGTTTATTGTGTAAAATTGGTTATCCCACATGCAAGAGATAAGTGAGCCTGCCTGAAGGCTTTAGACGGGCTCTTAAACCTGATACAAAAGTATATTTGGGAATGTTTTCATGTGGGTAATCTGTGAGAAACAGATTCCTAGGTCAAGTGCAGTGTCCATATTCCTCTTGGACAAGCATGGATTCACATCTAAACCTATCTAGGAAAGCATTTTGGGGTAATGCTTCAAAAAATGTGCCTCGAGTGGCTGCACCATGGAGCAAACCTCTATTGGCGTAAGGTGTGAATTTTGAGGGGTATTTATTGTGTGAACTCTGAGGGGTATTTATTCTGCCAAAATTTCTCAGGACATGCACCATGGAGCAAAGTTTCATTGGCGTAAGGTGTGAACTTGACGGGTATTTATTCTACCAAAATTGCTCAGGACATACACCCAATCTAATCCCTTTAGATCAAAGTGAGAATGGAACCCTGGTGGACAACAAAACACTTGTTCACCTCACCAGTGAGTCAATCGCCCATTGGCAGGAAAAGCCATTTTATCCTATATATTGTTGAAGCATTTTCTTTTTCATATTAATAAAGGCTTCGTTTTGAGGGTTGTCCCCAAATATTTGAATGTTGTTCTTCTTTATTGTCAAACATTCAACGTTTTATTCCAAAATTCAGAATTTTGTTTCAGATTTCAGGTATTTCAAAACTTTTTTTTTTTTTTTTTGGGGGGGGGGGGGAAGTATCGTAATTTTCATTATCAAGGAAAATTACATGTTGTAAATGCCATATGCATATGCAGAAAAGTGATTGTGGTCATTTGAGAACTGTTTTGTACTGTAGAAATCTATACAAAAAACCTAGAGAAGGGTATGATGATAGTATCTGATCATATACATTATTATTTACATTTTCAATTTTTTTCAAAATTTCACCCATGGTGATTACTGTTTTGTAGACAAAAAATAAATAACACAAATAGATAATTTAGGGCTTGTCAACCCTCTGCAGTTCCTGATCCATAGTCTATGGAAACACTGGTGGATCTATTTTGGTGTGTGCTCCCTAATCAACCATTCCCCTCTAGGATGATGCGTTGCCCCTTTTGAAAGCCGGTCCGCGGGTTCATTGCGCTCCCTGTAGATATGAGCACATGAAACATGATCAAAATGTGTTTTTAAAAACAAAAAATCATCCAATATGGTTATAGGTGTATATGCATT
Organism: Pinus tabuliformis; assembly: GCA_031772625.1. NCBI lineage: Eukaryota > Viridiplantae > Streptophyta > Pinopsida > Pinales > Pinaceae > Pinus > Pinus tabuliformis. The sequence continues at coordinate 89,275,416 of CM062820.1, forward strand.
GCATGTAGAAATGCAGTTGAACCAGTTAATAACAATCTTGGAGTCCCCATAAACTTGTAAATATATACAGTTTTTGTTTATAGCAAAATATAAAAGATGACGAAGTGTAAGGAGCTCCACAAAGTTATTTGTGCCATCTCCCAACCCCATACAAATATGGAAATAATGTGTCTCAGATATATGGAGGATAATGCCACCGCCACAACCCTGTTCCTGTGCTGATTCGTCAAAATAGGCCCAAGGGTGTGCTTTGTCTATGACCTCCGGGGTGATGGTTCGAATCTTGGCAACCTATTCATCAACTGGAATTTCCATATAACTGTTACAAATCTTAGGAATAATCAAAGGCCAAACTATATGCTTCCCACAAAATATGTTGTTGTTCCTGCTCATCCATATGTGCCAGCAAACCATTAATGGAAGATTTCGGTATCTTGGGTTTGGAGCTTAAGCCCACCATCGGTTCCAGGCATTTAGTATACCATCGCCAGCCCAAGTAAGTGATAAATTAAGAGTACGTAACACCTGCGCCTAGACCTGTTGTGTTGTAGGGCAGGAGAGAAAGAGATGGTGATTTGATTCCTCCTCCTCACGACATAATACACACCATGTAGGTCCCTGAAAAGATAGTTTTATGAGATTATTTCCGGTCGGGGTTTTGTCCATAATGATGTTCCACATCAAAAGATGAGTACCCGGCGGGCCTTTTAGCTTCCATATGCTGCTCCACCAACTATCCAAAGAATCAGGTTTATGGCTAGCATGGATAATAGGATATCCATCCTTTGGAGTATAGATCCCCTTCTGTGCAAAACCCCAAATCAGTTCGTCATCCTCATCCCTTAGTCTCACATGGGATTCAATTAAAGCCACCAAATATCTCCTCCACTCCATATGCCACTGATCTGGTATATCCAGGGCCTCCACTGGTATATGTAGTGGTGTTGTATAGGTCCCCGATCTGTGTGATGTTTGCCACTCCATTATGATTTAGGAAGGAAATCAAGCCAAGAGGGAGATGGTGTGAGTTGCCGCAACCAATCCATGGATCAATCCTAATGCGGACAGACATACCGTTGCCGATCCGCCAAGTAAGACCCATTCTAAGAAGATGAGCATGTCATCCACAAAGAGTAGATGTGTTAGAGTGCATTGCTCCACGATCTTGAGACCCTTGAGCCTCCTGGCCCTTTTTTCCGACGCAATCAGCCTGCTTAAGCCTTCCATCACAGTAAGAAAGAGCAATGGGGAGAGAGGACACCCTTGCTTGATTCCTCGCTCTACTTAAAAGGAATGGGAGACTGATCCATTGATTAAGGTTCCAAAGGATACAAATGTAATGCAACACATTATCCATCTGATAAAAACTAGTGGAAAGCTCAGGTGAGTAAGGATCATCCTTAAGAATAACCAGCGGACCCTGTCAAAGGCCTTTGAGAGGTCAATCTTGAGCATCACCCCTTTAAGCTTCTTCTTTTTTGATGGAGTGTAAGGCCTCTTGTGCTGTGTTGATGGCCTCATGGATTTGTCGATTGTGTAGGAAGGCAAATTGTTCTGAGGAGATGTTGCTCGATAGGATCAACTTGATGCGGTTAGCAATGATCTTCGCAATAATTTTGTATAGGTAGTTACATAGGGATATAGGCCTGAAGTCATTGAAGGATGGCGGGGAGTCTGTCTTGGGAATGAGGGCTATACAGGTGGAATTTATAGGTTCATACATTTTGCCCGATGTACAACATTCCTCGATCACATCGGGTAGATCTGGTCCAATAATGTCAAAGAACGTAAGATAGAATTCCACGGACCAACCATCTGGCCTCTGACTTTTGTCCTTCTTAAACCACTTCAGGGTGCCCTCTAGTTCCCCCATAGTAACAGGTTTTATGAGATCCTCCACCAAGTCAGGTTCCACAAATCTGGGAAAATGCATTGCAATGCGAATGATATCAGCTAGAGGTGTGCCTGGTGGGGCTTTGAATAGCTGCTTGAAGTGAGTGTTACCCAGCCGTGCCAGCTGATTATAAGTTTTAGCAATCAGACCCTGTTCTGTAGGCATCTGCTAGATAGTATTGTTGGCTTTCCTTCCATTTGCAAATTTATGGAAGAATTTTGTATTTCCATCACCGGCTTGTAACCAAATTGCCCTGCTTTTTGTGGAGCACCTGGAAGGTATGCTTTTTGACAAGCAATCTAGTGTTTTTTCAATAATATTTCTAACCTTTTCTGCATTATGAGTCTAAAAAATATAAGGGTTTTGATCAATTGTGTGAAAATGGACAAACGAAGCTCAATCACTAATAATTGATGTTTTCTATGCAGAAGGACACGGAAATAGGGAATTATCGAGTAAAAACAAGAAGCGAAGGGAAAGTAACTGCTGTCCCGTCGACAGGGAACCGGATGCGGACAAGATCAAGTAAAATTAGAGCCGAATAGTCCAGGAAACGAACGCAGGATACCGAGACGGAGAATGCAAGAAGGAAAGAGGAGAACTGAACGATTAGCGAATCCCTCAGGATCTTCGATCCTGAGGGATCGTTGCTTTAGCTTATCTTTTGTATCTAGACATCTCCGTCATTTCTGTTATATAAAGGTACCACGCCATCGAGCGTGGAGGATGACTGTTGTTGTAATTACAAGCTCAGAACAACTTTGATCATTAAGTTTTGTAAGATCTGATTTTGTATACCTTTGTTAATGCAATCAATATAAAGGACTTGGTGTTCACTTCGTTTCTGCATCTGAAGTAACTCTAAGCAGTGTACCATTGGTAGCCAAGGGCCCAGCTCCGACGGTCACTTGCTGTTGTATCATACGGTGATTTGTGTGGTTTGCTTATTTCTCTTGTTTCAGTAATCTGATATATCTTTTATATGATAGACTATGCTTCCTAATTAATATCTGAATCTGAATAAGTTCTTTAACCCACGTCTCTGTATTACAAAGTGAATCTATTCGAATTACATCCATTTCTATAGCAAGATATTGGTATGAATGTTATCATCATTGGATTCATATAAAATAAGTATTTGCGAGGCTTGAAGATAATATCACTTTGTTCAGAAACATAGTCACGTCATACATTACTCTCGGATTGCTACAGTAGTCTAGAACGTGTACATACATTTGAGTTTGCTGTTCCATTTGAGTTTGCTGTTCCCTTTGAGTTTGCTGTTCCATTTGAGTTTGCTGTTCCAATTTATATGATTGATGTTTCCTGTCTATGATAGTTTGTTGTTCCATTTAATTACTGTTGTTCCATTTGATTACTGTTGTTCCATTTTAGAACTGCTATTCCATTTTAGAGTTTGTTGTTCCATTTTAGAATTGTTGTTCCATTTTACTTTCGCTAATCTGCCTTTATTGCTTTTGCGTGATAGCAGGCCTAAGGCTGTCATGAGCCCAGCAAGACGCTGCCTAGCTCCCAGACCTATAAGTCCATGCTTTGGTTTTCTTTCTTTATCAGTTTCTAAAGGGAAGGGTTATTGTTTCCGTACCCTTGACTGATCAACTGCTTTGTGTGATTTTATCTGTTGAGTTGGTTTAGTTACAGCTTAGTGTTTGTTTCCTTTCAAACCATTAGAACGCTATACTACCGAGCATTACTTGGACAAAACAGCCTCGGATTGAGTTACTCCTTGAAAAAACAAAACGTTCCCGGATTGACTTAATAATGTGGAATAATTGGTGGTGTGAGAGACCCTAGTTATCGCTCTACATTTTGGCGCCGTTGCCGAGGAAGGGGTAATAGCCATTTGTCCTTTATAGAGTAGTGCGCAAATCTGCTAGGAGGGAGTTGGATTTTAAAAACGGAAGGTAAGAACCTGCGTACGGAGCATGTAAAAGCCCTACTCCACCATCCGCTCTCTTAGTAGAATTGCTGGTTAAATAGGATTTAGCAGTTTAATTGGAGTGCATGACTAAGCAGAAAAAGTTAGAAAAAGATCAAAAGCCTCCATCCAAAGCCAAGGGGCCGGTGACCCTTGGACGAACGACCTTCATAGACGAAATCTATAAGAAAGCCGACTCTTAGCCATCAGTAGGTTATAAGAAAGTCAATTCTAAACAACCTACTAGTTCCCTTCAGGCCTCGGGATCACCATCTGAAGCCTTTGCTGAAGTGCACAGTCAAACAGAGGGGCAGGATTTTCAAGAAATTGAAAATTTGACTCCTGGACCATTGCACGAAGGGACCCAAACTAACCTTTGTGAAGGAGAAGGAGAAACAGGGGAAATTGAGGAACCTAGATCTCCTATTGAATTAAACCAGCCTTTAAATAGCCCGGACAAGGGAAGCGCTGTAAAAATCCTTGTTGAAGGAATTCATTCACCGCAGACAGTTGGGGCCATTATCATCCCTGATCAAGGGAGTGGTGTCAAGACAATCCCTGTTAAGACTACGCCTCCTCAACCAAGGAACACTCTCTTGGAAATTCCTGAAGATTACTGGCATATATTCGATCCCATGGCGCAGAATTAGCCAAACACCCAGACCTCCCCATTGCAATATCCGATAGTAGATTCTGCAGCAAATGCGCCCATGAAAGCCATCCCTCTCCAGCATATTCCCACATTTCATGGCCTTACATCAGAAGATCCGGACGCATTCTTGTTCGAATTTGATGTATTATGTAGAGGATACGATTACACCACTGATCGCCAGAAACTGAAATTGTTCCCCTCTACATTAAAAGGGGCTGCGTTAAGATGGTTTATGGGCTTAGGTGGTGGGGTTATTAACAATTGGGATCAAATGAAAGAAGCCTTTTTAAAGAAATATCAAGATAACTGTAGGTCGAGAGAACTAAAAGATGAAATCTTTCAAATGTCAGCCAGACCAAACGAAACCCTAGAAGAATATGTGGAACGTTTCCAATATAACTTGCAAAGATCCCCTTATGCATCGCTACCTCTGCCTGATAACGTGTTGAAAACTGCATTAATTAGAGGTATGAAAGAGCAATGGATCGAAACGTTAAAAATTATGGGGAAAGGAGACATTTATCAGGAAAATTTTGCTGATATCATTGATTTGTGTATCAGGAGCTCAAGAGGCAGCACGAGGATAAAACTAGCGGAATATGATCACTTCCCCAGAGATAACAGAACATCAACAGAGGGAATAACACGGGTGGAACTTGGAAATTTGCTAGAAAATTTTAAAACTGATATCCTGGGAACATTAACTACACAACTTGACATTGTGCAGGCTAAACAGAAGCAAGCCGAGGCGGAGCAGAATCTAGCAGTTTTTTGCCCATGATGCAGGAAGAAACACAGCCACAAGGAATGCCCGCTGGATACAGTCCAAATATGTGCTATCTGCACCAAGGACCACCTGACCGAAAGCTGCCCTTCACTTCCTGGTTTGAAGGCAGTATACAAAGAAGCAGAAGAGGAGCCAGAACCAGCATATTTTATTAACCAGCGTCGTCAATGGCAGCCTAGGCAATCAGGTATGTTTTCAGACCCCTCCTCTTCTTTTCAACCCCCGCAGTTCAATACTCAGCAACAGAACATGTGGCAAAACCAGTCTCAACCCCCGTTTTCAAATTGGTCACCTCAAATGTTTCCTACTCCGAATCCTTGGATGTCCCAATTTGGTTGGCCAAACTGCCCTTATCCTCCACCATATTGGCAGAATAATTCATACCCTCCGCAGTGGACCCCTTCCACTTCGCAAAGCTCATCCTGGCAGACAAGCTGGCCAAGATCGACATATCAGCCAGCAAGATCAATCCCACTCCCTCAACCAACTCTGCGAGCTTTACAACAAAATCCCCAGTCTAATCTGAGACCATAACTCCCAGCCCAACCCAATCCCAATCCTAATAATAGGCCAGTCTAATCCATCCAAATCATAGACACATCAGAGATTGGATCTGTCCTAAGGGAGTGCAACGATATTTAGTTAAGATCTGGACGAATAATAGAAACAGAGGGAGACAAAACAATTTGCATTGAAGATCAGTTACCAATAGAACAACCCCCACAATAGAAGGATGAAAACAAAGAGCAAAACAATAAACAAGCAAGTACATCCTCTCCTCCTTTCCCAGAACGATTAGTCATATCTCGACCTATACAATCTCCAGACTTCGACATTTTGGGAGAATTACAAAATTTGTGTATAAAGATTCCATTCCTCCAAGCCATACAAGATATTCCTATATATGCAAAAACCATAAAAGAATTGTGCATCAAAAAATCAAGGAGGAATACAAATACTAACCCCAGAGTCCAAGTAGTTGGTACTTTATCCGACCTATTATCAGGAAAAGAGGCACCTATCAAATATGAAGATCCCGGGAACCCAATTGTAACTGTCCAAATCTATGGCCAAACCCTGACTAACGCTCTAGTTGACCTGGGAGCTGCAATCAACATTTTGACAACCTCCACCTGCCAAAAGCTTGGCATCACGTCAGTAGAACCTACCTCTACTCTGTTAGAATTGGCAGATTGATCTGTAGTTCGACCAGAAGGTACTCTGAATGATGTCATGGTTTCCGTAGATTCTTGGGAGTATCCCACAGATTTCCTGGTAATTAATCCTAAAACCCGACTAGATGGACATCCGTTAATCCTAGGCAGACCCTGGCTTGCTACTGCTGATGCCTACATTGGATGTCGGCAGGGAAACATGACTATAACTAAAGGACCAGATGTTAAAAATTTAATTTTATATCCTCCAGCACAACCAAGCCTGCCAATGATTAAAACTAACTCTTATCCTGTGTCACATCTTGCTAACAATATCAGATCTCCATTAACTATATAGAAGGCTTTAGACTTTAAAGATCAAACAAAAGACGATGCCATTAACAATTTTATTAGTCAAACTGAAGCTAGAACACATATGCAGTGTTTTATGCTAGAAGCAGCATTTGACAGTGAGCTAGAAGAAGATCCCTTAAAAGATCCACATGACCAGACAATACCAGTAACTGTTGTTGCCAATAGAAAAGTAGTGGAAATTGAACCTGGTAAAACTCTGAATATTAACGCCAACCTTACATCAGATCAGGAAATAAAGCTTGTTAATCTGTTACAAAAATACAAGGATGCATTTGCATGGGATTATCCTGACATGAAGGGGATTGATCCTCAATTATGCACCCATCACATCTATATAGAGAAAGATGCAAGACCTGTCCGTCAGCCACAAAGAAGACTCAACCCTCACCTAAAAGAGATAGTAAAAGACGAACTTCAGAAGCTCTTAGATGTTAACTTTATTTACCCTATCTCTGACAGTAAATGGGTCTCTCCCCTTGTGGTGGTACCCAAGAAAAATGGAAAATGGAGGATTTGCATGGATTACAGGGAGTTAAACAAGGCTACACAGAAGGATCACTTTCCCCTCCCATTTATAGACCAAGTATTGGACACGTTAGCAGGGAAGAAATTTTTCTCCTTCGTGGACGGCTTCAGTGGATATAACCAAATCCAAATTGCCCCTGAAGACCAGGATAAAACTACCTTTACGTGCCCCTGGGGAACGTTTGCCTATCGAGTATTACCCTTCGGCCTATGTAACGCCCCTGCTACATTTCAAAGGGCTATTCTCAGTATTTTTGCGGATCTAATAAATGATGGACTTGAGGTGTATATGGACGACTTCACACCGTATGGGGATGAATTTGATCCAGCTCTGGATACCCTGGAAAACGTTCTACAACGTTGCATTGCTACCAGACTCTGCCTGAGCCACGAAAAGTGCTACATGATGATGACGGAAGGGCTCATTCTAGGGCACTACATTTCAGCAGCTGGCATCCAGGTAGACCCTCCTAAAATTTAGATTCTTTTGCTCATCCCTACCCCCAGTACTCAAACAGAGGTACGTAGTTTCCTTAGATTTTCTGGATATTACAGACGATTTATAGAAAATTATTCACGAATTGCAGCACCTCTATATGCCTTAACTGGTAATGTTGATTTCTTGTGGACAGAGAAATGTGACTAGGCTTTTAAAGAATTAAAAACGTTGTTGTCAATATCTCCAGTCCTTCGAGGACCAAACTGGAATTTGCCATTCCAGATCTCATCTGATGCCTCGGATACAGCAATCGGTGCAGTCCTAGGACAAGAAGAGGATAAGAAGCCATACGCTATTTACTATATTAGCAAAAATTTATCCTCTGCCAAACTCAATTATACTGTTACTGAAAAGGAATTCCTGGCTGTAATTCATGCTGTTAATAAATTTAGGCATTATATTACAGGTTATCCTGTTGTGTTATATACAGATCATTTTGCTATCAAATATCTAGCAAACAAACCTGTCACGAATGCTAGAGTAACTCGATGGTTGATCCTGTTGCAGGAGTTCGACATCACAATTAAGGATCGACCCGACAAGGAGAACCCTGTAGCCGACTTCCTCTCAAGAATACCCAAATCAATCGAAACATCAGCAGTAGAAGATCAATTCCCTGATGAACATCTGTTTGCCATTGCCATTCGAACACCCTGGTATGCTGACGTCACCAATTACCTTGCAGTGGGTAAGTTACCAAAACACCTAACCCCTCAGGAACGAAAGCAAATTGTTCAAAAAATCACTCGTTTTTCGTGGATTGGAGACCATTTATTCCATACAGGGGCAGACATGAAAATCAGCAGGTGTATTCGAGAGGATGAGATCCTAGACATCTTAAAAGCTTGTCATAATGGACCATGCGGGGGGCACTTTGCCGACAAAAGAGCAGCACATAAAATACTACAGGCAGGATACGATTGGCCTACAATCTTTAAGGACGCGAAAAAGTTTGTACAGGCCTGTGACAGCTGCCAGCGAGCAGGAAAACCTGGTCAAGCTGATGAAATGCCTCTGAGACCACAAGTGGTTATTGAGCCATTTGAACGATGGGCTCTCGATTTCGTCGGGCCCATTAATCCACCATCAAACTAGAGGACATACATCCTGGTAGCAACAGACTATGTTACTAAATGGGTTGAGGCTGAATCATTAGCTAGGGCTACAGAAGATTCGGTAATACAATTTTTGTTCCATTTGTTTGTACGTTATGGACTTCCGAGAGAAGTAATTACAGATGGTGGACCACAATTTGTTGGAAATAAACTAGCTGCAACACTTAACAACTATCATATCCAACATAAGATCACTACCCCCTACCATCCGCAGGCAAATGGACAAGTAGAAAACAGTAACAAGATAATTGAGTCAATCTTAACAAAGACTATCGCATCACACAGGCGTGATTGGGCTGCTCGGCTACCTGAAGCACTGTGGGCTTATAGAACCACATGGAGTAGTACGACAGACTATTCACCTTATCAATTGGTGTTTGGGAAACAACCAATCTTTCCTATCGAATTTGAGATCCAAACACTACAAACTGCACAAGAGGTCGGCTTAGATCTGAATGAAGCATAGATCAATCGACTACGACAAATCAACGAATTGGATGAGATTAGGCTCTCTGCATTGCAAAACACAGCATTAATCCAACAGCAGCGAGCTAAGTGGCATGATGCACTTATAAAGAATAAAGTCTTCCATGAAGGAGACTGGGCTCTGTTATACGATTCTCGGTTCCAGGATTTCTCGGGGAAACTCCAGACTCGCTGGCTAGGACCATATGAGATCCAGAAGGTGCACGACAATGGGACCCTCACTCTGATCACGATTGACGGTTTTGGACATACGTTCAAAGTAAATGGCCACCGAGTTCGTCTCTATCGAAGACCTCTTACTCGGGAATCCTTTTGTCAACAGCTACAACAAGATACTGATTTGGAGATCTTAGGAGAGGAAGCGAAATATTCCTCACCTATAACTTAAGAAACTCGTTTTTCATAATTTGTACATAACATCCTGTACATATGTTCTTTTCATCTTTGTTTGTAGTATTTTTGTTACCTTATTTTGCACAGCACTTTTTGATTTTGCTGTTCCTTTTCAAAAGGAACAACACTGGTTTGATTTTGCTGTTCCTTTTCAAAAGGAACAACACTCGTGTGATTCTGCTGTTCCTTTTCAAAAGGAACAACACTTTTGGTGTTTTGCTGTTCCTTTGCGAAAAGGAACAACACTTGGTGTTTTTCTGTTCCTTTGCGAAAAGGAACAACACTTTTTGTTTTGTTGTTCCTTTGCAAAAAGGAACATCACTTTTTGCTTTGCCGTTCCTTTACGAAAAGGAACAACACTTTTTGCTTTGCTGTTCCTTTGCGAAAAGGAACAACACTTTTTGCTTTGCTGTTCCTTTGTGAAAAGGAACAACACTTTTTTGCTTTGCTGTTCCTTTGCGAAAAGGAACAACACTTTTTTCTTTGTTGTTCCTTTGCGAAAAGGAACAACACTTTTTTCTTTGTTGTTCCTTTGCGAAAAGGAACAACACTTTTGTGTTTTGGAATTTTTTGCTGTTTCTTTGCGAAAAGGAACATCACTTTTGTGTTTTGGAATTTTTGCTGTTCCTTTGCGAAAAGGAACATCACTTTTTTGGCTTTGTTGTTCCTTTGCGAAAAGGAACAACACTTTTTGTTTTGTTGTTCCTTTGCGAAAAGGAACATCACGTGTGGATTTTTGCTGTTCCTTTGCGAAAAGGAACAGCATGTGTGGATTTTTGCTGTTCCTTTGCGAAAAGGAACAACACTCTTTGTGCTTTGCTGTTCCTTTGCGAAAAGGAACAGCACTCGCATATTTCTTTTTCCAAGATACAGAATTTGGCTAATTCTGCTATTTCTTTTCCACAAGATAACTCATTTACATGCTTCTCTCAGAGAGGACACCATCAGAACCTTTCTGCTCCTATTTGGACGTTTTGCGATTATGCTCTCCTAAATCCTTTAGATATAGCAATGACATTATGCAATAAACATAAAGCATGATATACCGAAACCAGCATATCATAAATCGCTACTATTTTAACAGTCAGTATATATAAGAAGACAAGAGGAGGGACATTAACTTTCATCTTCACTGTCATTATCTTATTCCCGAACCGTGGTTTGGTATTTTTTATCATGTCGATCTCCCTAAAAACTTTCTTGATCATTACTGAGGAATATGAGCAAACGATTTACATCTGTCTGTTGGGATTGTAAGACTTCTTCCACCATTCCCCGCTCTTAAGGAGTGCGGAACCACCCTTATGTGTAATTGAACAAAGAAAAAGAGAAGTGTGCTGCAAAAGAAGAATAAAAGAAAAAATAAAAACAAGATATGAAATCATCAAATGCAGGATAGGGGGTCTCATTCAGAGCCAACCTACCATGATCATAAGGATGGAAGCGAAGTGGCATTCCCATTACGGCCACCACACCAGGGATATGGTCCAAAGGTAAAATAACAAGCAAACCTTGGAACAGGAGGTCTCATCACGAGCCGGCCTGACCACGTTTCGTGCCTACCTTGTGAATGGCATTATGGTTATCTGGTCACCAAGCCAGCATAATGGCCTGCATTTTGACAAAGCACTCTTCAGTAGATACACAAAGGATAATGGTTCCGGAGGGTGAGATAAACAACTTTGCCAAGGTTATGAACACCTGTTGGTAGCAGAGCTCTGTTAATGGCATTGGAGTCGTAATATTTACACCAACAGGTATGATATTAAGTCTGTTTGTCTTTTATATCCTTTGCATGTATCATATGTCACACCCTGATATAATTATCGCATGAACATTATCACCAATCATGGCAACGGAATTGACAATGACTACTGGAGACTTGGTACAGTTGACAGACGTCCAACCCCTCGGTTCCTCATTATATCACACTGGCTTATCTTAAAAGCAATCCACTTTTCTGCCTCGGTTTCGGTACTCCATTGTCCTTTTACAACATGGCATAATTTCTACCTGCTGTACTTTATGATTTGACTCCCGACTAGCTGCTGCTCCTCTCTTTGACGGCTGGGGGCAGCCTATCAGATCGCGGGGGGGAGGTAACCTCATTACTCCAATGGTTACGTGGCTGCACACCATTCGGGCAAAATAATGACACGATTTAACGGTATGATGATCTCATTCTACGGACTGCCATCCACGATCTTTCTCTTTGCTGCATGCTCTGCGAAGATCCTTCCTAAAATTAGCATCGAGTATCCTCTCTGCTTGGTAAATACTGCAAACAGTTGCTGTTTCATTCCTGAGTCTATTTCTGGAGTAAGCTATGGGTGGGAGGACAATCCGAAGTGAACCGCACAAGCTGACCGCGTCCGCTGTTGCCCGCGAAATTCTGGAAAATGCAGGATGGTTGAATTACTTCAACCGCCTGCAAGAATCGAATGAGGCTGTAGCGTTGGAATTCCTGCAAAATTTGCAGGAAAACCACTCTATAGTCGGAGGAAAGCGGATAGAAGTTACGGAGAACATTATCGCAGAAACCTCAGGATTACCAGCTGTTGGACCCAGATGGGAGCTGAAGAAGGAAAGACTGCAGAAAGTAATGGAAATTTTCCAAAGCGAAGGCCAAAGTCTGACAGTCAAAGGGAAAGGAGTTCTGCCGAAAACACTGGGGGAACCCTGGACCGAGCTGGCAAAGATAGTGCAGAGCTATATCACCTGCGAAGGGAGAAAAGATGTGGTAAGGGCTTGTCACTTAAAACTTCTAGCTGTTTTAAAGGGAAAATGTTCTGTAAATCTCCCTGCCCTTTTAAATTCATTATTACATGATGCGGCCCGAAGCCTGAAGAAGGCTCAGCACACAGATACGGTTGTTAGCCACCACGGACTGATTCGACTAATAATAAGCCACAGTCTTACCCAACAGCAAGACACCTGGGAGGAATTGGTCGAAACAATTAAAAAGGGACTGGCTGTACCACCCCCAAAATCTGAACGAACCTTCAGCACACTGGAACGTTCATAAAAACATAAGAAGCCAGCAGCAGAAAAGCATGTTGTTTCAAAACGAAAGCATTCCTCCAGCATGCCGGAACAATCAGAGAAACGTAAGAAGTCGGTGGCAGAAAAGCATGCTGTTTCGAAACGGAGGCGACCCTCCCATACGCCAGAATGACCAGAGGAACCTAGAGAACCTGTTGGCACTCCCAACCTGCCTGAAAGACCTAGGAAGTCAGTTCGATTGGTTCGAATACGGGGAAGGTTGGAAACGATTCAGAAAACTGCGGCCCAACCAATTGAAATCGAGGACGAACCTTCAGAAATGGAAGGTGAATTACCCGAAGGAAATGCTGAGCAATCAGAGGCTGGAACTAACCAGCCAGAAGGAGGAATTGAAGAAGGACACGACCAATCTGAAGGAGAAGATACCACCAAGCGAGACAATCAAGAAGAAGAAAACGCACAATCTATGGGTAGCCCGTTGCAAGACCCTCCAGGAGAAGAGGAATTGGCAGCAGTTCTGGCCAATATGAGAGGATACGGCCAAGCCTCCAGTACAGGAGGCGTCCTTGATGGCCCCGCAGAAGAAGAATTACCCGAGGAAAGGCATGCAGAAGAGGCAGGGGAAGAAAACCTGCCTGGCTATGGTAATGAAGCAGAAGACATCAATCCGGGACAATCTGTCCCCAGGGCGCCGGAAGATGTTCCAGGAGAGGAAGAAGAAGTAAGATTGAAGGCCAAACCCTCTGCCGAGGCAAGGGAAATTGAAAAATTGAGGAAGAAGCACCAGAGGATGCTGGGCACGATAGCCAGACTCCGGCAACAAATTAGAATGTTGAAATCCAGTCTGAGAATACAAAAGACTGCAAGGAAAAGGAAAAGGACCACGGCAGCAAGAACCCCGAGGGTTAGAGTTCGTTTTGATGGACGAAACCCCATCAGGAGACCGACTGTCGAGGAACAGTCTGCTGTTCCAAATGATAATGAGGAACAAGGTGCTGTTCCAATAGAAACTGTTGTTCCATCTGGCCTGGAGGAACGAATGGACATTCCAATGGAACATCAAGAGGCTCCGGTGGTAGGAAGACCACAGCAACCCTTTGTTCGCATTAAAAAGGAAACGGATAGCAAAGAGGTTCAAACAGAAGCACCCCCCTCGGGTGTAATTCGGGTCCAAAATTCCAAACAACGTAATAAGAAGGTCCAGGTTAAACTTCCAGCTTCTACGGCTGTGTGGAAGAAAGACCCAAAAACAAGAACCTTGCATAAAATGATGAAGGAAGCCCAACAGGAAGCCGAGCAGTTGCGAGAACAGACGGTCCCCAAGGAAAGATACGAAGAGCTCCAACAGCAACTTCGAAAAATCAGTCAGTCTGAGAGCCAGGCATTTGAAGGATGGCAGAGGGAGCAGGAAAAGGTTGCTAAGGTAACTCGTCGACTAGATAGTGTTGTTAAGCAGATGGACACCCTGTGTTCCTTGTATACTGATGTTTTGACTTGTAGAGCCCCTGCTAAAAATTATACTTTTTTTTTGCTTGAACGATATTTGAGATTAAAAATAAAAGTTGTTAGGGCGGGAGCACCTATCCATATCAACACTGTTAATGATTTTATAGACTGCTGCAAGCACTATGGAGTTAAAGTTCAAAGGTTGTTATGTGAATTTTACCTGCACAATCTTGTCTTAGACCAGGAAACTGATTTGAATCCTGGCCCTTTCGTTGGTGATATACAATTCCAAGCCTTTATCTCATTTGGGGTGAATCAGTTAAAATGGCTTAAAGCTTACAACATCTTCCAGAGGCAAGAAAATAGTTTAGACCTCTGGGTACGAGCTGAACCTAGGGACCCAGCAGCATTATGGAGAGAGCATAGGAGTGTGATGAGGATCCCAGGTGTCATGAAGATATTAGGTCCCATGCATGGGGACTTGATCCGAAATGGTCTGGAGTATTTCCTGACTATTAAAGACCATGCCCTCCATGCTGCAAAGTTTCGCTACCGAACCTCTAACCCAAACATCCAGCTCAGGGAACCCTTTAACTTTGAGAATTTTGAAGTAGCTGCCAGTCGATTGAGTCTCTATGGGGAACGGATTCTGCAAGCAGGACCATTCTAGTTGGTGTATCGGTTTCGCAACCCAATTATTTGGCATCCTGCACCTGGATATTAGGCCCTATATGAGATGCCTGCAGATCAGTTCTTTGACCATCTAGTTGCTAATCATGGTTGTCGACCTCTTCGTGAGATCCCTTCTCCGGCCTACTCTCTCACAGCCTTGCATGTCAATTATAACGTTTTCATGAGGACATGAAACAGGGTAAGCAGGGGGGTGTGTGGAGCACCTGGAAGGTATGCTTTTTGACAAGCAATCTAGTGGTTTTTCAATAATATTTCTAACCTTTTATGCATTATGAGTCTAAAAAATATAAGGGTTTTGATAAATTGTGTGAAAATGGACAAACGAAGCTCAATCACTAATAATTGATGTTTTCTATGCAGAAGGACACGGAAATAGGGAATTATCGAGTAAAAACAAGAAGCGAAGGGAAAGTAACTACTGTCCCGTCGACAGGGAACCGGATGCAGACAAGATCAAGTAAAATTAGAGCCGAATAGTCCAGGAAAAGAACACAGGATACCGAGACGGAGAACGCAAGAAGGAAAGAGGAGAACTGAACGATTAGCGAATCCCTCAGGATCTTCGATCCTGAGGGATCGCTGCTTTAAGCTTATCTTTTGTATCTAGACATCTCCGTCATTTCTATTATATAAAGGTACCACGCCATCGAGCATGGGGGAGGACTGTTGTTGTAATTACAAGCTCAGAACAACTTTGATCATTAAGTTTTGTAAGATCTGATTTTGTATACCTTTGTTAATGCAATCAATATAAACGACTTGGTGTTCACTTCGTTTATGCATCTGAAGTAACTCTAAGCAGTGTACCATTGGTAGCCAAGGGCCCAGCTCCGACGGTCACTTGCTGTTGTATCATACGGTGATTTGTGTGGTTTGCTTATTTCTCTTGTTTCAGTAATCTGATATATCTTTTATATGATAGACTATGCTTCCTAATTAATATCTGAATCTGAATAAGTTCTTTAACCCACGTCTCTGTATTACAAAGTGAATCTATTCAAATTAAATCCATTTCTATAGCAAGATATTGGTATGAATGTTATCATCATTGGATTCATATAAAATAAGTATTTGCGAGGCTTGAAGATAATATCACTTTGTTCAGAAACATAGTCACATCATACATTACTCTCGGATTGCTACAGTAGTCTAGAACGTGTACATACATTTGAGTTTGCTGTTCCATTTGAGTTTGCTGTTCCATTTGAGTTTGCTGTTCCATTTGAGTTTGTTGTTCCAATTTATATGATTGACGTTTCCTGTTTATGATAGTTTGCTGTTCCATTTAATTACTGCTGTTCCATTTGATTACTGTTGTTCCATTTTAGAACTGCTGTTCCATTTTAGAGTTTGTTGTTCCATTTTAGAATTGTTGTTCCATTTTACTTTCGCTAATCTGCCTTTATTGCTTTTGCGTGATAGCAGGCCTAAGGCTGTCGTGAGCCCAGCAAGACGCTGCCTAGCTCCCAGACCTATAAGTCCATGCTTTGGTTTTCTTTCTTTATCAGTTTCTAAAGGGAAGGGTTATTGTTTCCGTACCCTTGACTGATCAACTGCTTTGTGTGATTTTATCTGTTGAGTTGGTTTAGTTACAGCTTAGTGTTTGTTTCCTTTCAAACCATTAGAACGCTATACTACCGAGCATTACTTGGACAAAATAGCCTCGGATCGAGTTACTCCTTGAAAGAACAAAACGTTCCCGGATTGACTTAATAATGTGGAATAATTGGTGGTGTGAGAGACCCTAGTTATCGCTCTACACTTTTGAGTCTCCAAGTTTCTTCCCGATCCAGCAGAATCCTTGATCTCTGGGTTTCCAAGACCACAAGGTGTAGTTTTGCTGCTATATAGGTGTACCCTCTTCCCTGTTCATCCATTAGAGTGGCCAACTGATTTTCAATGTCACCAAGGGTATGTTCCTCCTTGGCCTTTTTCCTTCTGGCCCAATCTATGGATAATCACTTGAGTTTGATTAGGTTACTATAGAAACCCTCAGCCTTCCTCTGGACATTTGGTAAGGGATGGGCCTTCCAAAATTCCGAAACCAACCTGAGATATTCAGTGTCCTTTAACTAGGTCGAATTAAACTTAAAAGGAGCCCTAGGTTTTTTGAAAGAGCCTGCCACTTCTAGATAAATAGGGGAATGATCCGATATTCCTCTAGTGCCCACCCACTGTCTATAATTTGTGAGGGAATTAAGTAGATCTTCATGAATGAGATACCTGTCTAGTCTCCTCCCCCGAGCTGCATCTCCAGTCCTTTTGTTGTGCCAGGTTGGCAGCTTCTTGTTCATAGGGACATCAATAAGACCATGTTGCTCCAAGAGGATGTCGAGCTGATCCGAGAGTGGATCCAGCTGCGAGTGGTGTCCCCAGAATTCTTCATGTCCGATGGAGAAATTAAGATCTCCCTCTAGAATAGTGGATTGGTCTATCAGGGGATTCTCAAGGAGCTGCTGCAAGAAATCCAATATACTGTGATTGGATGCATAAATGTTCATAATACAGAGATTTCTGCCTAATTCAGCTGAAAATATATCGATACCCAGGAAACCCTGACCTCCCTAAGCTGATGTAACCTTGATGGTTCGAGGGTTTATCCCGAGAGCTAGACCCCCAGATCTCCCAGCAACATCCAGGGCTTGAAAGTGCCACCCTGGCATGATAGTTAGAAGGGTCCTAACAATCAACTCAAAGCTACCTAGGGTTTCTTGAAGAAAAATAATGTCACAAGGCTCACAACTCAAGAGTCTCTTAAGGGCTAATTTTTTAGAGGGACTAGCTAATCCCCTACAGTTGAAGGAGAGCCACTTCATGGCGGAACATTGCCAAGGGTGTCTGGTGCTCTAAGTACCCTTTCAATGGTGTTCTGTCTGCCCTAAGCTACATCATCCCCAGCAATCTTAATGGCTTTGGACATCTTGGAAGGCCTCCCCCGGGTGGGTTTATGCTCAACATTAGAGGGTGTGATACCCAATCCAAGCGAGTCAGGGATTTCCCGATGGCGAGAACAAAGGTTGTAGGAATGTGAACCCGAAGCAGAAGGGGAAATAGGATTTTGTTGGAGCCCCTGTCCAAGGACATCCGGGGGGGTGGTGGAAAATATAGGCAATGGGTGATCACGTGCACAGGTAATGGGAGAGGTAACCAAACAAGGTGAAGATGTAGATGATGCCAATGAGAAAACATATTGATTAAAATTCAGTGGAAAGGATAAGGGAGAAGAAACTGTACCCGATGTAGGAGCAACCTCCCCAGCAGGCCGGGATCTAGTCATAGGAGGGGAGATTGGCGGCATATGGGAAGCACTAGATGGATGAGCAGTGACCCCAGCCACATCCTTTGGACTATCCGGACCTATGGGCTGCTCATCCACAATCGGGTCTTCTATCTGGTGATGTTTGGTTCCCTTTGTAGCAATCGGAGTAGTAGGCATGAGCAGTGGGCATTCATTGAAAAGATGTCCAACCTTATGGCATCGTCTACGCCTGAATGGAACGCCTTCTTAATCAAGATTTTGTCAGCGAGAGAAATGCCTCCAATGTAGGGTAATCTTTTCCTCAAGGCCTTCTGTGGTATCCAAATGAACCAGAATGCGAGCCATAGTCATATTCCCTGACATTTCATAGGACTGATCATGTTCCAAATAGGTACCTAGTGCGTTGCCTATGCGCTTAAAAATGACTGGAGTCCAGTATTGCATTGGAAGGCCTAGTAATTGAACCCAAATCGGCCCAGCTCCCATTTGTTCCCTCTCAGGATCAAATAAGGGATCCCATCTTTTCAGCAGAACAGGGGCTAATTCGATATGCCAGAATCTAGAGAGTATCCAGTCCGTGTACTCTTCCCTATGGAAATGAAGGGCAAACCATCCTCGCACAAGCACCCGAATGGTGGGTAATTCTTTGAGTAAAGAACCCAAAATCTCTGAGGTCTAGAGACGAAGTCTCTCCACAGTATAGTTTCGCTCCCGAACTCGGCCCACCAAGACCTTCTTCGCTGTATCAACAACTTCCCCCATTGAGAGGTCTTCGCCCAAGGATAGGTTGATGTCCTTGTCGACAGCTTTTAGGCACCTTCCTTTCTTTAGCTTGTCAGATTTGCGAGCTGTCGGATAGTCCCAAAGACGTCGCCGTATGGCTTGGTTAATCATCTGTGGGGTGGATGGGGTCGATTTAGGGTTTGGGACCGTTGAGCTGAAGCATCCAAAACGGATAGGGGTGCTAGGAGATGGGCCACCAAGATTAAGGGTGCTACCGGATAGTGCAGGGACAAGGTAGGTAGCAGTCCTAGGAGGGGGGATGCCAGAGGAGGAAGGGTTGTAGGGTGGGGTGGAGATGTAGGGTAGACGGGGCAGTGGTGCATTGAAAGTGGGCGATGGTTGCAGGTAGGTACCGAGGAGATTCAAGGTAGCCAGGGAAAGCGGTGGGTAGTCCAAGCCGGAGGCGTCTTCGATGTTGACAGAGGGCGGAGGATGGGGCACAGATGGCCCAAGTTTGTCCAGTGCAGAGCTAGGAGCTGACAGAGGTCGCAGAGATGCGGCAAAAGGACTAGAGCCCGACATAGCGTGATGGCGAGACCAAATGACCTCATGGGGATTGGGGTCCTCCGTATAGTCCACCTCGTCCAGGTCCATTGCAACCGATAGGAAAACGGTCGATGGTGGTTACGGACTACAAGGAAGGCGGGAGGACCATAGGAACGGAAAACGCTAGAGAGCCCGTGGGAAGGAGGTAAGGTTGAACGGAGTCTGGCGAGCCGTGGAGGTTAACCCTTACCGTCAAGTGCCTGGCAGCAGTGCCATAGTAATTCCATTATCGATGACCATCAGAGCTCCGCTAGGGTTTCTTTTCCTCTTCGTTTTCTGCCATTTTCAAAACAATTATTTGTTTATGTTCTTGTCTATAATTTTTTTTGGAATAATTTATAAAGATGTAACAGTCAGGTGGTTTCAGATTTTAGATGTTTCATCAAGTATATTCCAGTATAATATTGTATTCCAGCTTTGTTTATCAGACAGTTTTTGTTCAGGAACCTTACATGTCATATTTGGCCATGATATAACTGTTTACTATTTTAGTATTACAGTGAATTGATCAATGGACATAGGGTGCTTGTAAGAGATTAACTGCATACATGAGATACATTTTGGCCCTGTTTGGGTACACCAAACTTTATTTATAAGATATTCAATACCTGTTCAGGTACACCAAACTTTGTGTATAAGATCTCCAATAAAGAGAGTTACTTTACTTCATTATTGCTCCAGAATGAAGTCTTTTCTCTTAACCTGTCATTAACTCTATCAGTATTAACTATTTAACATGTTCTTTAATTTGTTTAAACCATCAACAGATTGTTGTGGTAGTTGGTGCCATTTTAATGGGAAGATACCATTTTGTTTGAACTCTTTATTTAGTTTATTTTTTACACAAATGTTCTTATGAACAATATTTCTATGGATGTCATGGTTTGTTAAAAGTGAGGACTCATAAATAGTGAGCACCTTATTCACATCCACCTACTCATTCTTTAAACTTTATATTGAATCACAATGCAAGAAATTCCAGGGATGCTCCTCGCTTTAGTGCTCTGTTCCGATTACCGAAAGAACAGGGATCTTGGCAATGATACAAAATTGCCTGTTATGAGGGGCTGCAGGTATTTTTGGAAAGCACTTTCAGGATATACGACTAGTTTGATTGCTGCTCTTGCTGCAGGAATCTTGACACGATTACCACAGCCTGCACTTCTGTATTTGGTATTGATTAGCATCATGCACTTTAAACTGGATAACTTGCAAGTTAAAAATATATTTCTTTGGCATCTTCATTGTGCTCTGGTATTCCTCAGTTACAAACTAGAAAGTTTTCATGTCATTGTCTACTTTGAGAATATGAATGAACTTGCATAGATTCCCTTTGAGAATATCTTATTGGGAACCTGTTTTAATTTTTTTTATCAGTTCACTCACTTATTTCTTCCTTAGATGAAATGGCATTTTTTAATTTTTGGAATGGGTTATAGTTGTTAGGAAGTATTGAATAGTTAAGAGAATTCCTTCTTTCATGTATGAATGTAGTTGTTTACCTTTGGACACATATTAATAGAAAGTGTATTCTGTCTCCAATTAAGAGATTTTTGGAATTGCCTTGCACTATATTATAATCAGTATTTTGACCTTTAATCAAAATGAACGAGTACGACTTCCATAATTTTCCAGGGTTCTAACATTAGAAAATACTCTGACTTCATTTGATTTCGTGTATAAAACGTATTTTCCCATTGGATGTTACATGGTATTTCTGATGCCCGCCTCTAGTATTGTTGTCATCTGGAGTCAATGAGTTTACACCAGATTCTTTGTTTAGAGACTTGAGGTGTTTGGATGTTTCTAATATTGTGTAATTGCAGTGATGAATGGACCGATAAGTTTGACCCAAGTAATGGTACAAAACTTTTGTTTAAGGTCCATTTTTGTCAATTTAACTTCATCCTATTGCCATTGAAAAATTAGAGCCTTCAAGGTCATGCACATTTGATCCAGAAGACCAATAATACCCACAAATGGTCGTTTCTCATTCAAAAATTGAACACACAGTGAGGGGAATTAGAAAGATGGAACCTGATTGTTTTATAGTGGTCCACTATAAGTAACGTCTTAGAGTCTTTTTATGAAATATAATGCCCAGAGATTGATACAAAGACACAACACTTCATAACGGTGCTTGTATCACCATCAAACCCTAAACCCCATAAGCTGAGTGGTCAGAGCAGCCAGATCTTGTTTATGACTAGGTTGAGAAAACGTCCTCTTGCTGGTTTCAAGATCATTTTGACCTATATCATCGATCATTCCAGAGTGCACCATTTCCAGGCCCCAAAATTGTCCCTCAATGTTGACTTCATGTGGATTTGTTAGAGGTTCGTTGTCTACATTTCCTTTTAAAAATCTAGTGCATGAATGATTGTCCATATGTTCATGAAGAAGAGAACGTCTTTGCATTTGATGTGGTCCAGAGAGAAATTTTTTATTTGGTCAAGCCTGTATTCTTCATCAATTATTTTCTTGACATCGTTTTCATTCTGGGCACTATAGTTGTATATGTCATCGAGGGTTTCATTACAGGTTTCATCAATATTCTGGGCTGTCCAACTTTATTATTGTCAACAATAGAGCCATCTAGAGGTGGAAATGGATCTGTATGACTGAAAGCTTCAATAATTGTGTGTTTATAACATACCCTTTATTCGTCTACCAAGGAATATCCATCACATATGTCAATAACATTTTCTTCCAGATTAGTATTGACAGTAAAAGGAAGAGACTTCCCTATCCCATCAGGCTTGAGGAACAAATTCATATTGTAGGCATAAAAAATAGCAGGACTGTTGGATTCCATGATATAGGATCTTTGAGGATTGAACTATAATATTATTTGTTTCTTCACTCAGATAATAATAAAGGTCACATTATTACTTTGCTCGCTTTGAAAAACCTTTTGAGTTTATTGACCTCAAACTGTAGGAAATCATGATTACTTCCATTTATTTCTTACACGATCATGATTAACATCAAAGTGCAACGTGGGGGTTACATTACTCCTCAAACTCACAATGAAATGTTGAGGTGCCAAGTATATTACCATGAAAGTCTACAGCTCCCTTAATTTCAGTGTCTATGAAAATAGGATTAGTGTGATTGAACTATATTTCTGTGACCTCAAAAGTGTTTTCAGGATTTAAATTATCAGCAAGGGAAGCATGATCTTCATCATCCTTTTCATATGGTTGATCTTTTGGGGTAGAAACATGGTCTCTACCTGTCTAGAACTGCATTTGGGTTGTATCATCGGTAGAAATATTAAAAAATTCTTCATTTCCTCTGTTTATCACTTTGTCATGTAGGAAATCATGACTGGCATCCTCACAATGGTGAAAATTATTATCATGCTCCTTGTTTTCATGCAAATCATTCATAGAATCTAGGACAGATACATCAACACATAGCTGTTCTTTGATGAGGATGGGGTTTAATGTGGGGCCACGTTGGTCACAAGTAGCCTGTCCAAGAACTAATCTTGTGAATTTGGAGGGTCTTTTTCAGTGATACTGTTATCATCTTCAAGAGAGGTGGGAGCTTCTTCTTCTTGTACGTCTACCACAAGGTCTTGAAAGGTATTTTCATATCATCGGAAACCAGGGCCCCAATGCTTGAGAAAGCCCTCAATTAGACAAGCAATAGAAGATATTCCCTTTGGACTACTGGATCTAACCCAAACCTTTTGTTTTTCCTCAAGATAGTATAGAATTAACATCATGCATAACATATATATATTCTTTTGAGAAGAGTATATATATTCTTTTCAATTCATGTCCTTGCCTTGCAGGACCTTGAGAGGGGTATATAGATTCTTCTCAATGGAAAAGAGTTTCTGTTTGTATGATTGTTTATGATCTAATCATCTGCAGAATATCATAGTGCAAGGATTGTTAGGGGATCTATATTCAAAAGAAGGCTTGAAGATAATATCCACTATCAAATCAACCAAGGGTAGGCTTAAAAGATGAAATTGAAAAACATTTTACTTCTTAACTCTCCCTACAAAATAATTTTCAATTGCAAAGACTAAGCACACAGAATATTGTGTGACTAGTCTTTGACCTTGGGTAAGCTAGCTGCTACCCTCTCAAACATGATCAATGATGATGGTAAGCCTTGGGATTAGACAGATTCCAGTGTGAATTCTATAATGCTACCTAGTACTTTGTCAATCCAAACATTTTGTATAGGTTTACAAAGAATCCATCACAAGAGCAATCATTGAGAACCAACTTAAACAAAGGTATTCTCAAGTTTATACCCAAACCCAATGATTCCAAAGTGACTATGAGCTGGAAGCCTATCACTCTGTTGAATGTTGCATGTAATAGTATTACCAAAGCTCAATGCTCATAATCAAGCATATTCTCATGATTATTATCAAACTTGGGCAGACTTGTTTCATAAAAGGGCGATTCATCATCGCCAATATTATTACAGTCTGTGAAGGCATGGAATGGCCCAGTCATTATGGCCATAACATCCTTGTCATCAAAACCAGCTTTGAAAAAACTTACGTGATAGCATGGTATCCCTTTATTCTACCTCTTGCATTTGAGCCAATTTCTCTAAAGGCTTTTAAGATATTATTCACCAAGACCTAACCTTGCCTCTCTCTTAAAGAGTGTAAACCAGAGTTAATCCTTTTCCGATCAAGTTGCCAAACAGAGGCCAGTGTATGTCTGATATCTCATAGGGTCAAGCAAGGTGTCATTAAAGTGGATTCATCTGCACAAACCGTATCCAAATAATCTTTTGAATGGGCTAAAACTCATTGTTCTAGATTGGAGTCAATTGATAATGTCTTATAGGTTACTTAGGCATTTTCTGCAAGGCCCTTAGCTCTAAACATTCAATGAGTGAAAACCTATTGCTACAGGTAGAGCTCACAAAACATGC
This sequence comes from Pinus tabuliformis, assembly GCA_031772625.1. NCBI lineage: Eukaryota > Viridiplantae > Streptophyta > Pinopsida > Pinales > Pinaceae > Pinus > Pinus tabuliformis. The sequence goes on from CM062820.1 coordinate 89,299,879, forward strand.
CCGATTGACTTAAAGGTAGAGCTCACAAAAGATGCCAGATTTACTTAAAACACAAGGGTGGGTTTGGGTCAAGGCAAGCCAGATTTTTAAATTCCTAGGAATTCCTTTTCTTTTCAAGAAACACGTGAGGAAAATGGGATATGCTTATCCAAATGTGGGGAAATGATTTTGGTAAATGGATTTATAAGCCCAAGACCTTAGCAGCATGATTTCAGATCTGTGCTAAGTGTTGGCTTCTATGCATGTTATTCTTTATTGTGGGTGCCCTTGGTTGCTTCTTTGTGCCAATTTTGATGGGGGGATGGGTTTCAACTTTTCATAGATTCAGGAACCTTTAATATAGATGGAGGGAATGGAGTGGCTTTGGTATTCCCAGAACATCTGTAGAACTGTGGTTGTGTGTACCTTTAATGTATTTGATGACCACTGTAAATTTTTGCAAGAAGGCAATCCAGTTGAAATGATGTCTTTGGTGCACCTTGGAGTGGATTTGAAGGAATTAGAAACGCTTATGATATAAAATGATAATTGTCTCTTGTCCCATTATTTTAAGTTATTGATGTTATGCATAACAATTGTTGTTATATTCGATATTCTGCCAACATGCCATGCAGATTTTGTTTCTCAATGTGTATTCATGTATTAATTCAACTGTTTTCAAACTATTCTATGTGATCAATGATATGCAGAGGCACTTTCATGGGTGCCTCGATCCTAAAAGGCTGAACTTGCATACACAGGAGTTTATATATAAAAGTGAAGATATGACAGGAAATAAATTTTATCATGCTCTAATAACCAACTAGGGTTTTGGTGAACAGCCTTTTGAAAATATAGTCTAATGGTTCTTATGTGTATTTGTATTCCTGTAGCAGGATAGTTCCAATAGGATTTGATTTAGACAACTTCCAAGAAAGCCATTAAGGTAATTCTTACATGTATTATCTACAACTACATACTATTTTAGCACACTTTGTCTTGATGCTCTTTGTTTGTCACTAAAGATTAATGAGGATCACTGTTTCATTGATAGCTTTGTGCACAAACATTAATGATTAAATAGGTTATTTTAATGATACCATAGTTGTGCATATTTGTTGTGATTACCCTTTTGTTCCCAAAATTGGTTAGATCTCACCAAAATCATCCTACACCTTATTCATCTTTCCACTTTATTTTCCCCGACAAACAATTCCCTATCTAATGCATAAGGCTTATGGTGGGTCACACCATCTTTAATGATGCGAATTTGTGTCATACATTATGACAATCCTGTTTCTTGTGTCACTTTAGTATAGGTGACATATCTGTCAGAGGTTGACTGCAACCAGGAAAAGCCATTTTGGGATCTTGTGATTTGATGTGAGCTATTATAGGAAAGGTCCTGAAAGGCTTGCCTTGGTTATGTTGTTAAAATGTTAGGTCATTAAAGTAATGGTCAAATTTTGAAATTAGTGTACATGAAACAATTGTGTGGGGTGTAATTTGAGGGTCTGTAAAATGGCAAGTAAATAAGAGGACAAACTTGGCTACATATATGGTGAGAGAGAGATTATAGGAAGTGAAAGGTTATTGGGAAAATAAAGAGTCATACGAATATGAATGTTTAGTGTTAGAAGCTCTATTATGTGTTCATGTGCTTCCAAATCCATTTTCTTTTGCTCTGTCTTTGTAATAAAATTGTCAGTGTCTCATTTCATAGTATTCTTGTCTTATTGAATGATCTATGTGATCCAGTTTCAGTGATAACATGATGCTAATTTGCTTCAATTTTGACCTGGCGTCAGAGCTGAAGCATGTGTTTTTGGAAAGCAGAAGATGGATAGCTTTGAAATATCTAAATTGAGAGCAACAAAAATCACGAGTTAATTCGTAGTGACATTTGTGGTCTTATCAAAACAAAATCACTTTGAGGAGCAATCTACTTAAGCATCTCTGCCATGTGAGCCCTTGAACTCTTGTTTCTAGGAAAAAACAAACTGTAAAAATAACAGTTCCTGGGAATCTATTGAAACTGACTCTGTAGCAATCCCTAATCACTATAAAGACCTAGATACACCTGTCATCAAATATAGACCCTGAGATATATTGACTGCTCAACAGATTATGAATCTCAACAATAGATTTGATTCAAGGTTGAATATGCCATATGAAGGTACTGTACTTCTGGAAAACTGAAGCCCATACATCATCAAGATGTACCCTGACTGTCATACATAATCATATACTAATAGTAACATATTCTGACTTCCCAGGATATCAAAGAAACTGCTTTAATTATCTATTCAGTTGTAGACATATGGCAAATACTTTGAAAACCTTGGTAGCTTTTCTTAAGCTATTAAGCAAGCCTTCGAACTTCTTATCAGCAAGTCTTCCATCTTTCATCTTCTTCCACATGCATCTTGTCATATGAGTTATCAATACTGTAAATCAGCTATACAGAATTTTGACAAATCTCACTCAAAGACAAACCCTAGGCACCACCAAGAACATCGACTCTCAATCTTGATGTGCATTATACTACCCTGCAATCGTTATTTCACAATTGTGTATGCAGTAGTATTGACTCATGTATAATGATCTCAATGTCAAGACTTTCACAATTCTCAGCCTTTGCAAAATTCATACAACAGCTACTCTCAACAAATGTAACTATCTGAAAGTATTGTCAATAGAATATCTGGAGAAGCAATTGAAGTGACCTTTTGAGCTATTGCTTTAGAGACAATGACTTGATATTTCAATCTCCAGAAGGGATATACCAATATTCAATAGTAGTAAGCCACCAATCAATTATGGATGATCAAGTGAAAAAGGTAATCATCATAGTGTTCCGAGGTTGATCTTCACAAGATGAAAAGCTTAGGACATACTATCTCAAATTATATTCTTCAGATTTGAGCCACAGAGGTATTTCAACTAATAAAATTAGATATTCAAAGATTGACACAATACAAGGGTGTGATCAACTTGAACCCCATATGATGCTTCTGTCATTTATCTTCATCCTCAGGATTGTGCCATTTATATTTATATCATATACCAGCAGCTACAGGGTTTACTGTGCTAAAGACTTAACCTTGTCAATGTTACTTCTATGCGAGGTTCTTGTCAATTTATAACCCAGATCTAAGGAGATATGTCATAGATACTGATTTCAGGGCACTGAGATAATGTCGTATTACAGGAGCAAGCTATCTCTAGCTAGATTATAGTTTAGACAGCTTCAAATAATAATCACAGGTGCAAGCTTGATTAGTACGAAGTTAATGAAATCTGAATTATGTTATACTACAAGGTTCCAACAGTACAAATATGTTATTGATGAGAATTGTGGTCACTATCATGGGATTTGCAGAGTATCAATTTCCATGTGTCATATCTTATCCATCATATCATGGCCAATATGGAGTTTGAACAGACTATTTTACATATCAAGGTGTTGTGTAGACATAATGAGTCATTTTCATGGGACTTGAGAGATCTGTAGTGATTCTTGTGAACACCAGGCAGGCAGAGTTTATAGAATGCAAATCATAAAATGTGAGTCATAGAAACAATGCAAGTCGAGGATCTTAAAGGGCTGAAACACTTCTGTAATGATGAACTAAGATAATGCCAATTATTGAGAGGGTTTGATGGCAAACTGTTACAACCTTCTTTCTTTGCTCCTGGACCCCTACCTGACTGTGGCCTTCCTCCAAACACCTCTGTTCCAATTTGCTGATGGTTTGGACTATTAATCAAACAAAAGATAAGAGTCACAGTCTCCCATCCAGAGATCCAAGGCCTGCAGCCTCCTGCCAGCATTTCAACCTCCTGTCCAAGGCTGTCAAGGCCTGCGGCCTACTTGTAACACACAGCTAGGTCTGTGGCCTGCTGTAGGAGAGAAACATCCAACTATGACAAGCCCAAACATCATGCAGAACTCCCTCTCGGATGCATCTTCCTCCTTGCTGCAGTTTGGACCTATGAGAGATTACAAAGCAGTCCCAAACACATGGAAGAGTGCTTGAACTAGCTGCGCTCTAGCCTTGGCATATTTGGCCTAGAGAGAAGGATTTTACACCCTCCAAACTACTTACCAATAAGTTGTTGTAGCAGCCCTCTTTCCGTGGCTTGTAATAGAGATGCAACACACCAAATGGCACAGAAAAATACCCAATGAGCATACCTCTGACTGCGGCCCTATCCAACAAGAAACTCACTCTCATAATCAAGAGTTAAACTTCCAGACAATCCTCTAGCCTCCACCCATGGTGCCTCAGACCTGTGACTCTCTCCCAAGGAAACTGCACCCTAAATAGAGATAAACATCTTCATAAACTTGACTCTTGACACCTACATCCTTGCCTTAGATATCCACATTTTTCAGTGGTGTGGATGATGCACTTGGATGTGTTGAAATGTGGTGAGAGGACACCTCTATATATACAATTCAATGGGGGCTCATGGGACGTGACCATTAGGCTTGATGAGTCGACATAAGGATGAGGCCGACCTTATAAATTTACTTGAGAGAACATAAATTCGAAAACCCATTTTCCTTATCCAAATTTGGCAATCCTTAGATTGATTTTGGTCTTATCAAAGAGAGGAATTTAATGTTGCAATAATCTTTCCCATAGGAGCTGTCCAAAGTGGAATTTGGCCCTATTTGCCAATTTTAACAAACCAACATGATGGAGTCTAGCTAGATTAACCCTCCATTTGTGAAAGGAAATTTTGGGTTGACAGACTTACCTTTTATAGGACCTAGTTCATTCTAACAAACAAGAAATGCTTGAGAATCAGCGCCCCGTGTCATTTTCAAATGCTGCAATGGATTATGAGTTCTCCGACAATGTTCTTGAGGCAACTGTTACAAAAATAACAAAAAATTATCTTTGGTCATTTCACATAGATTGTTTTCCTTTAGAAACAGAGAGAGATTGTTTTTACAATACCTTCTTTTGTTTGTGGCATGTAAGTAGATCTTGAGAGTAATATAGAATAGGAAAACCAGTTGGTCAGCTTGTGATAAAGGTGAGTAACTACTTGGATACCAAATTCTAACCCTGCCACATTCTTCTAAGAACATTGGATCCAAAAATCTCCAAGGCTTCAACTACACTGATTATGTCATAGAAGTTGGAAGAACCAGAGATGCCATGGATGTGTAACTGTTAACATTTTGAAGATGATAGCACGTGTGTATTTCAAGGTTCATCACCAATCATAGTGCAAACAACAAATTTTACCACTAATATAGTTCCTCGATCATGGATATCAATCAAGCCTAGTTAGCCTTGCTTGGTAAGGAGATGAGGGTTCATGTTTTCCATCCTGTTTTCCCCAAAGAAAGTTATTCTGCCAGTTTAAATTATTCATTACTTTCCCCTTTTTCAAGCAAACACTTGGCAAAAAAAGGATTTCACACCTGGGAGTGTTTTGTAGGATAAAGGGAAAGGTAAGTGGGTATCCTAGTAGTAATTGCATTGGTCTTATCATCATTACAACACATTTCATATGGGTCTTCACAACAGAGAATCACCATTACACTTTGTTGATTTATAAGCAATGATTTGGCTGAGTGACTTGGTGCAAAGTCACTACGATATATGTCATTTATAGATCAAGAAATGTCAAAAGATTTGCCTTGTATGGATCATACTAGAATAACTGAATTGTTTCAGAGATATGGGAATGACGACCTTATATTGTTTGACCTGTCAGAGATAGCAGATCAATGCCAAAGAAAGAAATTACACATTATATATGATAAGTGGGATCACCCATGACAATCTTTACTTCAACCTAATCTAGGTGAATTCGAGGGGCCTGCTCTCATAATTACTTTTGAAGAGACTGTGCTAAGTATGGAGGAAATATGCATTCTCCATATTAATCCTCCATGGAAACTTCGAGGTCAAACCCTTAGCTATGGCTTAGGCTTACTGAGTTGTTACATGCTATGTGACCTTCCATTGATAGTTTCTGATGGATTTCTTTATTTATTTGATCCTTTGGGTTTGGTCCTTAATACGTCTTTGAACCTTGGTCATTTTATACCTTCAAGATCACCAAGTGCAAAAATGTATTATTTACGAGGTAAAAATTTGCATGGGAGGTTCCAAGATCAATTTCTTCCACTTTCTGTTAGCAAAACTCTTTTTTGGGGATCATCTGATTCTACAATTATTTGTATGCCTTTGAAGTCTAACTCTACAAAAGACGATGTTGAAAGTGGTGATCAAAGAATCAAATGATTATTTAACAAATTTAAAGATCATGGTTTTGTTGTATTGTTGGTTTTTATGTCAGTTGAAAAGGTGTTATTGTCAACTCGAGAAACAGGATTATCATTTCCATGCCAGAAATATGCTCTCTATGGGTCCCACATTTTCCATTCTAGGGAGTTTATTTCCTGAAAAAAAAAGTGGAGAAAATTTCAAATATCAAATCTATTTAGTAGCTCAAGTGTTTCGACAAAATTGCATACTATAGATGTATGTATAGTTGAAGATGGGAGCGAAATTACTGACAAATGGCTTGTTTCCATTACCCTTGGCTCCGGACAGACAAGTGTGGCATTGGACAAGAGGTATATGTCTTACAACTTGGCTCAAATTGTTGGTGTTGCTACAAATGTGTCCCAAAATGGAAAAACTATGAGGGTTTGTTTAGATAATTGCATCTTATCCCCCCTTCCATTGAATTTCTCAGTCAGCATGCTAGTGACGATAATTGTATGTTTTCTTATATGCCATAATGCGGGGTGATATCTATTTAAAAATGAAGCCTTCGTAACCGCTTTTAAAAATAAACATGACACACACAATCAAATTATTGCCTCTTGGAATAAGGAATTGATGGCTTTTGTTCACGATTCCTATGTGGAATTAATGGTGGAATTTCAAAGACTTAGAAAGGATCCTTTAACTTCACTTGTGGACTTATTTGTTGCTCAAGTTGTGAGTGGGATCTTGCAGATCTCTACTGATAAAGTTTATTCATTCTAGCCATGGGAAGCCTAAAAGACTATCTCCTAATAAACTTCCATCTATCAAAGGTTTTATGAGTACTTCAAAAATTTGAGATGTTGAGTGGCAATTTCTGATAAAGGGAGTTATAAGGCCTTTTTACTCACGTCTTGTTGAACTACTTGTTTGGCAAAAATGTTGTTGTTTGCTTGTGTTTGTGCTATGCGTAAATCTAACAAGTGTTAGATTTTCTTCACCTTGCAATGTTGTTATTGACAACATGCTTCTATTTTGGCTCGAAGAAATCTAGCATGTAATAGATTTTTTTCACTACAATGTGGTTGTTGGCAATATGCTTTTGTTTGTGCTAGAAGTAAATATTACCATGTGCTAGTTTTCTTTTATCTAGAAATGTTATAATGTGTTTGTGTTTTGTTAGAAAGAAATATAGCATACATTAGATTCCTTTCACCCTTTTATGAGTTTATTGACAATGTGGTTGTATATGTGTTAGAAGGAAATATAGTGTGCACTAGATTTCTTTCGCATTGCAATGTTGTTGTTTGCAATTCAATTGTTTGTGCTAGAAGGAAATCTAGTATGCGCCACATTTCCCTCACCTTACAATGATGTTATTGGCAATGTGCTTGTGCTAAAAGGAAATCTAGTATGTGCTAGATTTCTTTTGCCCTAGAATGTTGTTGGTAATATGTTTGTGTTCTTGCTATAACAAAATCTAGCATGCGCTAGATTCTTTAGCCCTACAATGTTATGTGTTTGTGTTTGTGCTAGAAGGAAATCTATCACACCGGATTTCTTTTGTCTTGCAATGGTGTTTTTGGCAATATGCTTGTTTGGGCTAGAAGTAAATCTAATATGCAGTATGTTTCTTTCACCCTACAATATTGTTATGTGCTTGTGTTTGCGAGAGAAGGAAATCTAGCATGTGTTAGATTTCATTCACCTTGCAATGTTGTTATTGGTGACATGTTTGTGTTTGAGATATAAGTACAAATATCATGTTAGATCTAGTTCACCTTGCTACATTGTTATTTGAAATATGCTTATGTTTGTGATAGAAGAAAATATAGCATGAGATAAATTTCTTTTACCCTACAATATTGATGTTGGCAATATGTTTGTATATGGTGGAAGGAATTCTAACATGCACTAAATTTATTTTTCAATGCACTATTGGCGTTAGAAACGTACTTGTCTTTGTAATAGAATAAAATCTAGAATGCAATAGATTTCTTTCATAATGCAATATTGTTGTTGGCAACGGGCTTGTATTTGTGCTAGAATGAAATATAACTTGCATTGGATTTCTTTTTCAATGCAATATTGTTGGAAAGGTACTTGTGTTTGTGCTAGAAGAAATTCTATTACGCATTGGATTTCGTTTGCCTACAATGTTATTGTTGGCAATGTGCTTGTGTTTATGCTAGAAGTAAATCAAGCATATGCTAGATATCTTCCACCATGCACTGTTGTTTTTTACAATGTGATCGTGTTTGTGCTAGAAGAAACTCTAGAATGTGTAAGATTTCTTTTACTTTACAATGTTTTTGTGAGTAATATGCTTCTATTTATGTTATAAGGAAATTTAGCGTGTGGTGGATTTTGTTCACCTTATAATATTGTTATTGGCAATGTGCTTGTGTTTGTGCTAGAAGGAAATCTGGCACGTGCTAGATTTATTTGACCATGTAATGTTGCTTCTAGCAATATGCTTATGTTTGTAGTAGAAGGAATGATATTGATTGTTAGCTTTCATTTGAGGTGCAATGTTGTTCGGAATGGGCTTCTACTTGTGATAGAAGGAAAGCTAACACATTATATTTCCTTCATAATGCAATGTTGTTATTAGAAATATGTTTGTCGTTTTGCTAGAAGGAAGGTTAGAATGTGTTAAATTTCCTTCATCTTGCAGTTGAAAATTTGTCTGTGTTTGTGATAGAAGTAAATCTTGCATGTGTTATTTTTTTTTTTTCGCAATGCAAAATTATTGTTGGAAATGTGCTTGTATTTGTGTTATAAGGAATTATAGAATGCACTAGATCTTTGTTCTTGTGCCAAAAGGAAAAATATCAAGATTTCACCCTCACCAAGGTTAGTGCTTTGATATTATTCTTGGCAGTGCATTTGTGATTATGCAAGAGGGATACCTAGCGATTAGTAACTTTCTTCTAGACACCATTACGCTTATGCAACCAATGCTCTAGGAGTGACATTGTTTAAATAATCACAATGGTTAGAGTTATAGCTTTTGATGTGCCTTTTTATTGAATTTGGAACAATTTATGAAGATCAATGATAGTGCAAAATAATAGTATATAAATATATGTTATTGTTGGCACTACATTTGTGCTTGAGTTGGAAGGAAAGATAACGGTATAGCTTTCCTTTTGGCACAAACACAATAATCCAATCATAATTATTTGATCCATGGAGAATAATGTGAGCTTTGTATAATTTTGAAGTTTATGAATAAATGTCTTATTGAGGTATACTATAATTTTCTTCCAATGCAATTTCTTTGCTTTTAGAATAAAAATGAGAATTACCTAGTATTTGACAGTACCAAAACTTTTATTTGGAAGAAAACCTCTAGTTTGGCTTTCGATTATCAAGTTCATACATCAAACATCTTTACTAAGTGAAATATAAATATAATTTCTCCTTCTCATGGGGATTTTAGACATCTTATGTAGCATCGATCTTGGAATTTCTTATATTTTCCAAAGGACCATGTTTTGGTTCTTCAACTTCTACAAATTTCTTATGATCATTATTCATAAACATGCATCAAGACTACAAGTGTCATTTCTAAAGTTAAATAGGAACTTGGTGGTTTGATACGAGGTTATATTTTTCATTCTATGATACTATCTATATCTCTAATTGCCCGGTCTTCATATATTTTTTTCGATGTAATTTGTATGTAAAGTAATTTTTGGTAGTAGGCACTAGATGGTGGGAAACAATGTTTTATTACATACAATATGACTACCATACTATTTAAATTATTGCATCTATATTACTCTTTTTGTAAGTTTTGTTTTTGCGAAAATATAAATTCACACTTTACATGGTTCAACCTTTTAATTACATGTTATGATTTAATTTTTGTTACAGAATTGATACAAGCTACAATGGAAAATATAATTTCGGCAAAAGGGGACTATGTTGATCTCCTTATTAATGATCAGGTCATTGGGCTAGGAAGGGTCGAATCTACAGAGTCTAGAACTTATTATGTCGGAGAAAGGGTTAATGCAGGTTATGTTACAATTTTGATAATTGGTATCACTCAACCACATTTGATTGATGAGGATGTTAATGAAGGGGACATACATCCATGGAAGATCATAGATTTGAGGCACAACATAGGTAAATCAAAATATTGAGGCATGTGTTAAATATTATTGATAGTATAGTAAATGTTTTATTGAGTAAATACTAACCTTATTTACATTTGTTTATAGGTGCAAATGTTTCTTCTACATTTTCTATTGGAGACAAGGTAGATCTTTTGCAACATGGATTGAAGTTGGGTGAGGGCTACATATTCAATACAAAGCTTGGGCATAAAGGATGGTAAATAAAGGAAGCAATAGTGGTTCAAATTGAGAAGGTGTTAAAACATGATGCTCCTCTACCACATCCAACAGGATTTGAGCATACATTAGGGGGTGCATTGGAATCTTATGAGATTTGGTGAGAATCAGATTTGGAGCCTCACTGTCATGATCAGGCAATAAATATTCCCCAAGATAGGGTTAGATTCATATGTACAAAGGTTTCTCTTACACATGAATGCATGGGAACATGCATGTGCATTGCCAAAGGAATGCTAGTTAATGTCTGCGAGGAGCACATTGTTGAGGGTGAAACACTAGGTGAAATGGAATTTGGTGCTTTTTTGGAAGAGATAGATGGAAATTGTGAGATATAAAGAATTGGGGATAAGTCTATATATTGTTTGGTTAGATGGCCAATAAATAAGTTGGTGGACAACAAAGATGTGATATCAAGGGTCAAGGAAAAGTTCAAGGAGCCACCCAAGGAAATGGTGATATGGGATGTTATAGAGGACACAAATCCCTTAAACAAATGGGATGGGTATCTTTGTAATGAAATAGATAGAAACTCAATTGATATGCATGTAACAAGGCCATATAAAAGGATTAAATGAGTTATGGCTACAAAAAAGATTGCAAAATGTGAAACAAAAATAGATGAAGTGAAAGCAATTCGACTTTTGGCAGCAGGTGTATGTTGTAGAAAAGATTGTCTTCAACATGTGGATCAGAAGGCCATTGCAGGTGCTGGGAAGGGTATGAGACAAATAAATAAAAATGGTATTAGGGAATTTGTCTTGAATTCACTCATGTCAAACACAGTCATGTGAAAGAGCCATGGCCATGGCCTACCACCTATTGCTAGAAATGTAAAGGACATGATATTTAATGGGAATATTATTTGTAAGAAAGCCTGGTATAAGATACATAAGATTCCTCAAAGCACATTCTATAACTACCAACATTATTTCCAACATGGATAGATCAAAGTTATTCATGGAAACACCAACACATGCAAAGCATGAGCTCACACAAAGACAGCCATAGAAATATTGCACAAAATTGTAATGGATAATTCAGAATTTTCACCAAACCAAACATGTCAAGTTGAAGAAGATGGAACATATTCTCCTTTAAGATTGCTTCCTTCGACTTACACACAAAATTCTTTGTTAAAAGAGATCAATGAGGCTCTTCAAAAGCTCAATTACCCATCAATATCACAATCAACAATGAGCAAGATCTGGGATACTAAGCTTCGAGATGTGGCATTTTCAAAGAACCCCAACTTCAGTAAATGCAGTGAATGTATTGTGTTGAAAGCACAAATGAAGTCATAAACTACAAAAGAGTTGGAAGAAAAGGCACGAGGTAGGTTGAACAAACATAACAAGATTGTTATGTGTGGAAGATAATGCTACTATGCCCACATAATTATGTTAGAGCGGTTTCCAAAGGAGTATTTGAGCATTATCCATGATAAAATGGACAAAACAAAGACTTCAATCCCAAGGCAACGTGTCAAATCAAAATCTATTGTAGGAACAAATTTAGGTTTGCCATTGACAGGTATGCTTACACATGGGCATAAGACAAGAGGTTTTGGTCATTTCTCTTTACCATTTGTACATATGGGATCACAATTTACTATTACATCCCTTGCAAAGTGCTTAAGGGACCTTGAAGACTCACAAATGGATATGTATGGTGATCCACTTTATGAAAGTGGAAGTTCAAGAAACCCACTTACAAATGCATTACTTGACACCTCTATTTACTCAAAATGTCAAGTGTACAAGGATGATTTTATATCTCATGGAAGATCAACAAGTCAAAATGTTGATTTTAAACCTCTTCCTCGACATTTGTTGTTACAGTTGGACAATGCAGCAAGTGATAATAAGAATCGCTATCTTTTGTTGTCTCATCACTTTTAACTGCACTTGGTGTCTTCATCACTATTGAGGTTGGGTTCTTGCTTGTGGGGCACACACATGAATACATATATGGAACCTACATAAGAATGTCTTCCAACCTCAAAAGTAAAGATATATATTCTTAACCTGAAATGATGGATACATATCGCATAATTGAAGAAAATCGAGTGTTTCCACCTATACTTATTGACAAGGTCTATGACTTCAAAAATTTCCTTAATGGATACACCAAGGAGGGAAAAATGCACTAGTTGGACATCTTAATGTCCAATACTTCCAATTTCTTGTACTCAATGATGTTTCAATACTAAGGTACAAAGAATCAATTAGAGATACTAAGTGGTCAGAACAAGTTGAGTTATGGAGATGATGAAGGTCGATCGATAATTCCCATAGGGAAGACATCTTTCTGAGCTTCCAAACAGAATGATTTCTATTTAAAAGAACTAAACGAAGGGATAACATCATACATAAAAATGTGGAAAGACACTATTGGGAATGAGGATTCACCAATTGTTATAGAGGAATGGAAAAATAAAGTAGTGTATTGGGAAAGAGTTCTTGATACATTAGATGGAATCTATAATGATCATAGAATAATAGATGGAAGTGATTCATCTTCTGAGGATTTCTGGCCCAAGAGAAGGCAAAGCATTGATGTTGATTGTAATGCACTCCATGTAATCTCAAGTATTATGGATGGAGATTTTGATAATGCGAAAAATGAACCAATATATGTTGGATCCAAATGAAACAAGCCAAAGCCAACATTCAATCTGATGATTGATGTTGAGAAAGGAAGGATGTTGCTAGTTAGATCAGGAAATGAGGATGCAGAAGAGATGATTTGGATGGCAAAATCCATCTCAGATATCTTTAGGTATAATGAAATTGAGAATCTTCATGTAAAGGTTGACTAGTCGAAGCCTATGTAAGGGAAAATACAATGGAAATTTTTTAGAGCAATATTGGATACCAAATCCTGATGACACAAAACTTGGTTCTATTCTAATTAATACCATAGTGTGGGCATGGATTCCAAAGAAAGAACATTGCAAGAAAAAATACCTTAAGATTAGGTTTATATGATTCATGAATGTAATTTTTTTTTGAAGGATCTATTAATATACATTCAGACACACTTTTCAATATTTGTTGTATATAAAATATTACCTTCATATTATTTTTGGAGTTTTATATTATTTAGTATTTCAATGTAATCATGTGTTGATACAAATTACATGACATTGCCATAAAATATTTAAGTTTCCATAAAATATTTAAGTTTTCAAAGCTTTATTTGACCAACATGACTTCTCACCATATCAAATATGCATAATCAAATTCAATAATACACTTAAAAACATCTTCTAAACTTGGTCTATTAAAACAATAGTGGGGTACCTAATTAGTATTCTATTTAATATAAATCATTTAAACACTTAATGAATAGATGCTAGACACTTGTAATAATGTTTGAAGTGAGTTTTCCTTAATATTCCTTATTATAATTGATATAAATCAAATTTGCTATTTTGTTGCACTCTAATTTATAAAAAAAATATTTTGATCATTGAATAACACAACTAGACTTATAAAATATTTCCTCTTATAGATTTTGAAGTGGTGCCAACATTGTACTATTATAATAAATTTGTACTCAACTTAGGAAAAGCAGTTAGTGTCAATTTAAAATGGTCAATAATAGTAAGAAAACAATATTAATATATTGTTAAAAAACTTTATAGGTAAGAATTTTTTTACAAAATCTATTATTCATGAGTCAAATTTAATACATAAATATAAATAATAATGATAATAGAAATAATGTAAGGAATCTCAGTTTTAGATGAATGTTAATATGTTCTTTTCAATACAATATCCTTAAACACTACAGGAACAAAAGCTAAACATTTGTAATAAATAGTTTAGTCAATTTTCTCTCTTTCCTCTTGTATTTGAAAATAATCAAATTGTACTACTTTGTTACTATTCTAATACGTGATTGGTTTTAATCATTAAAATGATTAGTAATTGAGTTGAGAGGCTCATCCTACAACCTAGTATGAGGGTATGTGTGTAAGTTTGTCTGTCCGTTTGTGTGCCCTTTAAAATAAAAATTATGTTTTAAATAGAAAAATAAAAAAATGAATATGTTGTAAAGTAATTAGAAGAAAAATAATAATTGTGAATTAGATGTTTAAATGTTATACTTTTCAAAAATATTTCAGCTAGAGATTCAAATAAACTATTTGAAGATCTATAAACTAATTTATGTCATTTCAACTTCATATATATCTATATGTATAAAAAAAGAAGTTTTTATGGTTAAAATTTTTATTGGTCTTATGTATACTCTATTTAGCATTCAAAAATACAGTTTTCAACAATGAAAAATAACACATTGTATTTACACACCTAAAAATGTTTGCACGTGAAGAAATTTGATCCCTACATTTGTACTTAAGATGGATTTATGTTGGTATATATTGGACACATTACTATGATCATTTGTCATTAAATAATTTTATACTTAATATGTATCTTGCATATTAATCTATTATTCATTAAGTAAGCCTCAATCAACTTAGTTTTTAACACAAGTATACAAATAAAAAAAAATAAAAATATTATGCTACTCGCATTCAACATTTAATTTGATCCTAAAAAAACATTTTCTCCTCAACTCTAAAATGGTGCAAATTTCCTACAATAGTATGAAATGATAATGGTGATAATGATGATTATCATCCACTAAGACCAAATATGGTATATAAGAAGGCAAAAAGATATTATCCAAAATTATTTCGAATTTTATTGTTATGCTCAAAAAGCATTAAAAGAAGTGTTCAAGCTCATCATAATTTTGTTTAGTTAAAAGATCAAGAAGGTTGGTAGCATCACAAATATTTTGAAATTTAAATCCAATATGAGTATAAACTCGATGATCTATGAGATTTTTTAAATCTTCAATGATATTACTAGTGTTGCAAAGGTGATAGACTTTTAAATTGTGCCAACATTGTCTTAGTAATAATTGTAACTTAACACATACATGATATTTACTATACCAAATTATAATTAAATGGGTTAATAATAGTAAAATACACATCATTCTTTTCATAAAATAACCTTAACAAACTTATATTTTAAAACAAACCATAAAAATATAATATAGATAATGTAAGGAATCCAAGATTAAGACTGTGAAAGATTTGTTTTTGCAAGTTTATATGAATTTGTTTAATAAAGTTTATCATGATAATTTTTTTCACAAAAAATGATGAATATCTACATTAAAATTAGTGAACTAAGTGAATTTCTAATTCCCCATTTTGAAAAAACTTAATCTAGTTAAAGTTATATATTCTAGATCCATTGAATACTTCCAAATTTAATGAAATATGTGTTTTATGAAAAAATTTCTGCTTTGGAAGTTAAAAATCAATAGAAAATGCAGAGATACCTGGTT